>JAVSBV010074314.1:0-10170 GCA_033117975.1 Parotocinclus spilosoma
TTTGACTATTATTTAAACTGGTTAGATGTTCTGAAACACTCAAGTGTGACAAACATGCAAATTAACAGGAAATGAGGAAGGGGCAAACACTTTTTCACACCACTGTATGTGTATATATAGGACTTGGATAAATCTATACAACATTTGTGGACGGATATAATGCCGTTCTTTTCTCCACTCACCCATCTGAACATAATTCATACATTCGTTGTGCAATTGTGTTCTTCTCAGATGGTGCCTACTGAGCTGGTGGAGAAGGAGTTCTGGAGGTTGGTGAGCAGCATAGAGGAGGATGTGATAGTTGAGTATGGTGCAGACATCAGCTCCAAAGATGTGGGAAGTGGATTTCCTGTCCGAGATGGGAAGAGAAGGCTTTTGGGGAATGAGGAGGTTTGTTTAATGTTAATTGGTTGGATGGTGCCATTTAAGACGTTTTTTATGTAGACTTGGTCATGCATGTGATGAGGACGAGGTGTTCTTGCCATTCACCAGCAGTGTATGTGTTATATACTTACCTGTTATATCTGCTTGTCGTATGTTTGTCATGATTTTTTTTGTTCATTTTTTTTTCATGTGCTTGTTTCTTGATGATTAGATGTTTAGTAGTTGTATATTGCGCGGTGCTTAGCTGTTCTTAAATGGATCACTTGGCCTCAGAGGTTGGCACACCCTGAGAAAGGGGATTGGTATATTCCAATTAAAGGGGTGGGGCTTGACCTATAAGGAGGGTGGGGTGTACTATGGGGTCTCACTTTTTGGGCAGACTCACCACAGGGCGCAGGGATTGAGTTAGAGTGAGACTGTATCTTTTTTTTTTGTCTGTGTGTCCCTCCACTACAAGTCAATAAAGTACGGCAATTTGAACTGAACTGGAAGCATCAGCGTGGTACATCCACACCATAACACGTTCAGCCTCACTACCCGGTGATTTTTGTGTCTCCCCCTGCCTGAAAGAAGGGGGAGCTCTGCAAAACACAACGTCACAATGCATCAGAGTAAACCGTCATGACTTAACTTTGGCCGTATGCATTAAACTATACCCTCCTTACAGGAATATGCTAACTCTGGCTGGAACCTAAACAACATGCCAGTGCTGGAGCAGTCTGTGCTCGCTCATATCAACGCAGACATCTCTGGCATGAAGGTGCCCTGGCTTTATGTGGGCATGTGCTTCTCGTCCTTTTGTTGGCACATTGAGGACCACTGGAGCTACTCCATCAACTATCTGCACTGGTAAGATGTTCACAAGTCACTTCATGCGAGTGTGAAATATTTAGTGTGCAAGTCTAAATTTTCTCTTTGTAAGCATTTTTCACAATATTTTTCTCCTTGGCTCTGTACAAATCAGGGGTGAGCCTAAGACCTGGTATGGAGTACCAGCTCACGCAGCAGAGCAGCTGGAGGCAGTCATGAAGAAACTGGCCCCAGAGCTGTTCGACTCTCAGCCTGATCTACTGCACCAGCTGGTCACCATCATGAACCCTAACATTCTCGTGGAGCACGGTGTTCCGGTACGTCTCACTGTGTGCGACTTCAAATACTGTAAATGAAACCACATTTAGACTCTTTCACTATGGTTTGGTACCGTTTCCATTTCTTCGACTTGGGTTTAGTTCTGTTTATCAATTCTATTTATTGATTCTAAGTTTTGATTCCAAAATGGTAAAAAATGTTAAGGTATGGAAAATATATTTATTTTATCCTTTAGGCCAGACTTTTTTAATTGCTTGTTCCTCCGATGTCCCGACTTAAGAATCTACTGAGGAAGGAGGTAAAAAATAAAAAGAAATCTTTATTTTTCAGCGTTTTTCAATTTCTCGAGGACTATGTAGAATCAATACAAGAAAGGAGGAAGAAATGAAAATATTAATTATAATTAATTAATTAATTAATAATTAATTAAAGTGAATCGGGAAAAAAATTGAATGTACAGAACAATACCGTTGGCTCTCCACTGGAGGGCGGAAAAAGCTAAAAAATATATATATATATATATATTTTAATTATTTTAACCATTAGTACTGTGGCGGATCTGCGAAATACCAGAGATTTTTTAATTTTATTTATTTATTTATTTTGTATTCTTCAAATATGATCGTCAGCGGATCCGTGAAACAAGCAATAAAAAAAAGTTTGGCCTTATTGCAGTAAATGGCGGAGTTAACATGAATAAAGCTTAACGGGGCGTAATGTAATAAAACAATAACCTAGAAACACCAGACCTATTTGTTACTATTAGTGATCAGTACTCTCTTTTACTGAATTTTTTACATTAAGTTTGTTCATTTAAACCTATTCTAATTTTAAAAAAAGTAATGTTGCTTAATGTATTAAACAGTTAAGCTTTTTTACTTATTAATACTTGTTACTTTAATAATAGGTCTAAATGGGGATTTAAAAAAATGGCTTCATGTAAAAATAAATACTTTGCGTTTGGGCCCCATTATCATTTCAGCAGTAGAGACTTGTAAGAGAGGTTTGGTATTCCTAGATCATTGTTTTCATATTTTAAGCCATGTTTAGCTATTACCTTACAGGTTTAATAGGACGAAATAACAACGTGAAAATGATAACTTCCTGTTTGGATCACAGTTTGGTTGTTTCAGCCCTAGTAGTTACTTATGACCAATAATAAGTTGGAGAGGTTTGATGTTCCTGGGTCACTTTTTTTTACAGTGCATTAAGTCACGTCATGTGTTTCCACACATATTGCATTTAGCCTTTTCGTTTTCTCTCAAAGTGGAGCCACCCATTCGATCTTCCACTCCTGCTCTGGTGGAGTGTATTAAAACAAAACTATATGACATACAGTATGTGATTGCCTTATTTGGTGCGTAATATACAGTACCCAAGTAGGAACCGATAAATGGAAACAAAATTTATAACTGGTTCTGAATCTGAGCCTGGTTTCGATATCCAACCCTGTTTTGACTAAAATCATTTTTGATTCACAGGTCTATCGGACCAATCAGTGTGCTGGAGAGTTTGTGGTGACCTTCCCAAGAGCCTATCACAGCGGCTTTAACCAGGGCTACAACTTTGCAGAAGCTGTCAACTTCTGCACTGCAGACTGGGTATCCCATCATGCTTAGCTAAACTTAGCTAAAATATGTTGTCACTAATCCTCAGAATCACCAGTGATTTTGAAATGAATTTTGTCCTTCATGTAGCTGCCCATGGGCCGGCAGTGTGTGGCGCACTACCGGCGACTCCAGCGCCAATGCGTCTTCTCTCATGAGGAGCTGCTGTGTAAGATGGCGGCAGACCCAGAGAGCCTGGACGTCGAGCTGGCGACAGGGGTGTGCAAAGAGCTGGCAGAGGCGATCGATGAGGAGAGCAGACTCAGACAAGCCGTGCAGGACATGGTGAGGTTTCGTTTTTAGGCCTTCACTGACTTTTAGCTTAACTTAAGATCATTGAACCTAAATCATATCTTTGAATTGTGGGAGGAAACTGGAGGACCCATGCAGACATGGGGAGAACATGCAAACTCCACACAGTAAGAACCAAGACGGCTCCACCTGGGATAAATCCCTTTACTTTCTCTCTGTGAGGCAACAGTGCCTAAATATATATATTTTTTTTTGTATTTCGCAAATCCACCGCAGTACTAATGGTTACAATTAAAAAAAAAAAAAAAAAAAACATTTTTAGCTTTTTTTTGCCCTCTGGTGGAGAGCCAACAGTATTGTTCTGTAAATTACCTTTTTTTTCCAGATTCACTTTAATTTAATTGTAGATTAAGATTTTTAAATTAAAAATTATTATTTCTTCCTCCTTCCTTGTATTGATTCCACATAGTCCTCGAGAAATTGAAAAGTGCTAAAAAATAGAGATTTATTTTTATTTTTTTCCTCCCCCCTCAGTAGATTCTTAAGTAGGGATATCAGGGGAACAAGCAATTAAAAAAGTCTGGCCTAATAAATGTAACCTGTGCACACATTTTCTCTTTGTCTGCAGGGGGTGCTCTCTTTTGAGCAGGAGGTCTTTGAGCTTGTGCCTGATGATGAGCGGCAGTGTTGTAAATGTAAAACCACTTGCTTCCTGTCTGCGCTGACGTGCTCGTGCAGCCCAGAGCGCCTAGTGTGTTTACATCATGCTACTGAACTCTGCACCTGCCCTCTCTCAAACAAGTGCCTCAGGTCAGCGCACACATACACAAGAGTCTGTGGTGAGCCAATCAGATCAGAGGCTTCCTTCATTCTGGGGTGGGGTTTTTTTTTTTTTTCATTTGAAATTACAGGTACAGGTAAAACGGTGAAATTACCATTTTGCGATTGCTTGACTTTTGATGATATTTGAACTTTATTTGAACTTGGGAAACATAAATACACATTAATCAGGAACCATAGTCTAAATTTTGAACTTTAGTTTTTCCCTGAAATCGAGACACAGTCTAATAGTGTGCATACACTCCGTGGTAAATGAGGAAATCGGCAGTGCGTGATATAGGGAGTCATGTGATGAGTGCTGGGAAATGTAGCCATGGTCGTTTTTTTATTCACTTTCAATGCATTATTCCATATCTTACACGAGATGATCAATACTTATTATACAATATGTTTTATGATAATGATTTAGCTCAACTGTAGTTAAATGGAAGTGTTTTAAGCATGTTTTGGGTGCACTATGATGCGCTGCTATGCCAAATAATTGCTGCTAGCTAGATAACTCTTGAAGGGCGAGGACTGTGGTGGCCTAGTGGTTAAGCTACTGCAGTTCAGTCCAGCCTCTGCCAGGCTGCCACTGTGATGTCCTTGAGCCAAGGCTCTTAACCCACAACTGCTTGGACTGTAAGACTATGTAAGTGAAGTTGCAAGTTATTTTATTTTTTATTTTATTTTTTTGTTGGTATTTCTCGGATCCGCCGCAGCACCAATGGTTGAAATAAAAAAAAAAAAAAAAAAAATCTGTTAATTAAATGTTTTCCAGATTCACTTTAATGTAATTGTAGGTTCAATACGTTTTATTTTCAAATAAATTTTATTTTATTTCTTCCTCCTTCCTATTGATTCCATATAATCCTTGAAAAATTGAAAAGTGCTGAAAAATAAAGATTTTTTTTTTTTTCCTTTCTCCTCAGTAGCTATTAAAAAAGTCTGGCCTAAAAGAGGATGTGTTGCATTGTTTTGTTAGTTTGAACTAAGCTACTGATAAAACTTTGCATATGCAGCATAGCAATAAACGATTATGTCCACATAGTGTGTTTTGGATGGAATGTTAGTGACGTGTAATGAGAGACTGTACAGTATTACATTCTTTCTGAGTACAAGGGTTTAACCAGACATTACCTCCTGATCATACCGTAATTTAGATTCTTTGCACATAGTGATTTATTTGATACAATGATAATTAAAACAAAATATGAACATACACTTATACAGTACTGTGCTGTATAATACAGTATTTCTTATCATTGTATCTTTTATAACATTTCAGCCATTCTTCCGAACAAGAGTGGAAGGCACCATGCTGTGTCCAGGACTAAAAGTACTCTGTGCTATCAAGGTGCTAGCCTAGCGATTATCCAGCTGGGCTCCCTATAACAATATAAATCATTGCTAGTCGTTGGAGTTGTTTTATTGGTGTAGCAGTTAAGCAGCAAATCAATCAAAGAAATCACTTCATTATGAATCGTGTGTGTTTTAACAGGTACAGGTATGATCTGGAGGAGTTCCCTGGCATGTTGTATGGGGTTAAGTCACGTGCTCAGTCCTATGAAACGTGGACCAAGAGAGTCAGTGAGGCTTTGTCAGCTGATCAGAAGAACAAGAAAGGTTAATCTCTCTCTCTCTTTTTTTCTCTCTCTCTCTCTCTCTCTCTCTCTCTCTCTCTCGTGAGTTTCTCAGAGTAAACATAAGAGTTCTTATAAAGTTCTCACTGAGTGTATCACTAATGATCAGACACTTACAGTCATCAGAACCCATATTAATCAGATCCTCAGAACCCACGTTAGAAACGACAGCTGCTTTATAACCTGCTGTCTGCGCATGTAGCACCTGCACACACACCAACAGGCACGTTAACGTACGGTGTGTACCAGGCGGTGTGTGAGTCTGTCAGTGTGTACGTGTGTTACCTTGATGTCGAAGTTACAGTCGTAGCGTTTTATGAGGACGATGAAGTTGCTGCTTCCGTTCTTTCTGATTGGTGGAGGGTCGATCGGTACGCACGCATTTTCAGGCCGACCCTCCACCAAGAAACCCTGAGCACAAACAGCAGCCAATCAGATCAGAGAATGGACTCACATCAATTCCAAACTATTGGGACTCTACACTAAAGCAAAACATTTTCTTTTATTCATATGTTTTAGGGTGATATAAACAGGAGCACATAACGACAAAATGGAACATCTGTATTCACAGTAGATCTGTAAATAAATAAACACACTAAGAACATTTACCTTCAGGCCATTGCTGGGTAGCCTGTATCCAAACCGTGCAGGGACATCATCAAACCCCTCTGTCTTATTATCACCTGAGTACTAACACACACACACACACACACACACACTATTAGCTACAGCGGTATATTTTCGTTGAAATACAGAAATATCATATCAGCTTTTCACAAACACAAATTACATTAATTAAAAATAAGCCAGTTAAACACACGTCAATTATTCATTGACCAAAATGTCTATATTGGTCAGTTTTAAAAGTATGTGAACCTCCAGGGTTATCAGCTAATCTGGTGAAAGGTGAAATTACAGTCAGAGGAGTTCCAGTCAGTAGGATGATCAGTCAGGTGTAATGAGTTTGATCTTCACAGCACACATTTGTGGACATGGATCACAGTACTAAAAAGGTTATAAATCCATCTCTAACGAGTTTAACTCCACCAATGCCATCCAGTCAAAAAAGTAGAGAAGTCCAGGAGTGGAAGCACAAAGATCACTCCAAAAACAAAGGGTGTGAGGTCACAAAGGAACCCAGGGTAACTTCTAGGCAACTAAAGAAAGCAAAGGTTCATCTACTTTTACCACTGGAGAGGTCGTAACAGTGGATAAGTTTATCAATAAGTCAACAGCCAGGTCTAATAGGGTTTAAAATCTGATGAGGTTTTTGAGTCCATCCGTTGTGTTATAGAGGTAAAGTTTGGTTAGCTCCATTTGAGTAACATTCTAATCTATATTATGGAAAAAATTACTCAGTTAAGTATACAGACAGTTTATAAAAGTTCAAGAATACAGACAGTTCATATATACTTGAAATGAAGGTCAGTCAATCTGCAAAGTTTCGAATAATTATAAAAAGCGTCCACAAGAGCAACCATCAAACGTCGTGATGAAACTGGCTCTCATTGGGACTGTCCCAGAAAAGGGTTACACAGGGCAAGTTCATCAGTTACCAGTCTCAGAAACAGCAAGTTCCCCCAGATCAGAGCCCACTGTTCAGAGAACCTGGTATTTATGGTATTTATGGTATTTATGCTGCACAGAAGCCACATTAAGGAAGAGAACAGCTGGGCACAAGGAACACAAGGAAGGAATGTGTGTGTGTGTGTGTGTGTGTCTCACTGCTGATATAACAGATTCCACAGGCTGCAGGCTGATGAAGGTGATGATGATGATCAAAGTCAGCAACATCTTCAGGCCTGTAACATACACAAACACAGAACTGATAATCATTATAAATATCCCAACGCATCCAAAAACAGAAAAAAATCTCCCCAACTATTCATTTTTACACTAATATCTCTCTCTTGGTTGGAAAATAAACGTTAAAATTAATTATTTGCATTAATCAAATATATTACGTGTTATAACTACATCACAACTTCTTATTAAGCTTAATATTTGACTTTATAACATTTAATCAAACATTTTAGATAATGTTTATTTTGCATTTCTTATTTAAAATCGGCAACTTCAATCAACTAAAATAATTTAATCAGAAAAACGTTCGTTTCAAATATAGTTCAATGTAATTATTATTATTATTATTATTATTATTATATTTGTACGTTTACAAACTTTAATCCTGTGATTAAAAGCCTTTTAAAAATAATTTTCTTATAAATTCCAAACTGAAATGAAAGAAATCAGATCATGTCAACAACGTAACGTCACAGTAAGTCGATAAGCAAAACCTATAAATAATATAAAATAAATTCTAATATAAAATCAAACTGATCGATGCTTTATTTACGTCAATTAGCTCGAATGCTAACAAACTGACTAAAGTTACTCACCCCGGCTTTTAGTGCTGTATGTGATAAACAGGTGTTATGATATTCATTATATTTAATACTGAATTACGATATAAAGTTAAAGTTATTATTAAAATTTAAACACGGAATACTGTTACACTGCAGTGCTAAAGCTAAGCCAAACAATGAGCTGCCGCTTCTTTAAGTTAATTTTGCTGTACATAAACACAGCGACGCTTTAGCGCCACTAATAGGACTGGAGCGTGGCGGAACATGACATTAAAAACAAAACGCTATTTTGTTTTACTCCTCATTAATCGACTTTAATCTTTATTAAATATACTGATATAATGACGTCATGTTCCGAATAATCATAAAACATTCTGTCACACTGGGAAAACAGCTGAGTTTAATCATATAGATTAAGATATTTAATGAACTGATTGTGTTTGATTATAATTCATTCAGAAGGAAATGTGATAAAGAAAGAACATACAAATTACATTAATACATAATAAATAACTAAATAAATGAGGTTAATAGAGGTTAAATGAAATCAAAATGTTGGAAAATTAAAGCTTTGTATGTTGTGTTATTGTACAAAAATCCTGACATTGATGGAGTGAGTGCAGTTCGAATTATCAAGCTTTTATATATCAAACACTAAAGCAAATAAACAAATCACATCAGCGAGTCCAAAATCTGTTTGTAATCTATAAGCCAGGCTAATTCAATTGGATCATTTTAATTACTGGAATATTTTCCCAGACCAAGCAGAGGAGAAAATTGTGGAAAGTCATTAGATCTGCACTCTGTGGCTTTTTTACAAGAGCATGGACTTTATCAAAATACTTAAAAACTTATTGTCTGTTTACTGAAATAAATAACACCATGAGACTTGCTTATCTTATATTAAGTAATTATTATTAACTCATTATAACATATTAATAATATGAATATAACTAATTATATTAATATCATTAACCCACAATTGCTTCGATTGTACTGTAAGATTTATTTCCTTTATGTTAACATATAAAACTTTACTTTTTACACAGGAGCACTGACTGTCATGATTCCCATCATCCCCTGCTTCTTTACCAAACATCAGAACCTTAGATCATAAATGACAATGAATTTAGGAATGAATTAGAACAGGTCCAGATCTTTCTCACTCTGTCATCACTTCTCTTTCGCCTCTCGAACCCAGTTTCCTTCTGTTGAGCTTTTCCTAAATGTAAATCCCTTTTTTAGTCCTGCTCTCTCCCAGCTGTTTTATTGTGTTTGTTCTAAGTGTGTTGGTTTGACTTTATATCTTTTACCACACTCTGTCACACACACTTTCCATTATTAACACTGACAGATTTTCTTTTAATTAGCCAACAGCTCATTAAGGTCTGATAAGGCCAGTGCTCTTTAACAGATTTGTAATCAGATCTTCAGCTATTTAAAGAAAAACATGTTTGTTGGTGAATCTTCACTTTCTTTTATATGAAGTATAAATAAAATGGCTGAACTTTCTAAAAGTGTTTAGATTCCGTCATTTTATTAGGTATAAACATCTCACACACAGGTAACACTCCAGCATAGGCATGTGTGTGTGTGTGTGTGTGTGTGTGTGTGTTCTGTTGTATTGACCACAGATAAGCAGTTTCATTATAAAATCTTAAACGTTTAATTAAACTGATCCCCAAATTTGTTTTTACTGAAATTAATGACATGTTTAAAAGAACATTTAAATGCTCTGCTTTATTATAAAAAATATAACTAAAGTAAAAATTGTGTGTGTTAGTCAGATTTAGGATTGTCCAAGTTGACCACATGGAGCTCTGTTAGAGTGTGTGTGTGCATGCTGCTGCTGGCCGGCTGCTGGTTTATCAACATCTGGAAAAAAACAAGCACAACAAGACACACACACACACACACACACACACACACACAATAATTAAATTACAAAATGTCCCTTATTAAGATATCAGAATTGTAGATTTTTAACAAGTGCATGTGCACACACACATT
>JAVSBV010074325.1:0-10169 GCA_033117975.1 Parotocinclus spilosoma
TGCCCAGAGCCTCCTGCTTCCAACCTGCCCAGAGCCTCCTGCTTTCAACCTGCCCAGAGCCTCCTGCTTCCAACCTGTCCAGAGCCTCCTGCTTTCAAACTTCCCAGAGTCTCCTGCTTTCAAACTTCCCTGAGTCTCCTGCTTTCAAACTTCCCTGAGTCTCCTGCTTTCAAACTTCCCAGAGCCTCCTGCTTCCAACCTGCCCAGAGCCTCCTGCTTCCAACCTGCCCAGAGCCTCCTGCTTTCAACCTGCCCAGAGCCTCCTGCTTCCAACCTGCCCAGAGCCTCCTGCTTTCAAACTTCCCAGAGCCTCCTGCTTCCAACCTGCCCACAGCCTCCTGCTTCCAAACTTCCCAGAGTTTCTCGCTTTTCAACCTGTCCAGAGATTTTGCCTTCCAGCGTTACCAGAGCCTCTCGCTGCCAGGAACATTCCGAATAAATATTAACTTCCACATTTAAAGCTATTTTTGACATCAAGTCTTATTTACAAGTCTTATTGACATCATGTTAAACCTTCTCAATACACATCATGGCTAAATGAGGACTTTTATGATTTTGCCTGGAGGACACTGGTTTCCAATTAGAGCTTTTGATTGTTTTTATCCTCATCGTTGTCACTTTTGGCCATGAACTGTTCGTCTAGACTCGGCTTTTGTGCAAAGCTCCTATGCCGCAGAATCTATCGTTAAAAGAACAGTAATATATAAAACTGGATTCCATTAAGTGCAGTGCCAGAAGTGAACAGAAGTTGAATCCAAAGCCCAACAGCAACAGCTGCCTATAGATATAAAACATGTCTCAGACGAAATCTAAAAAACGCAGTGTGCGAGTTGCAAAATGAAGCTGCATCAGCAGCTCCTGTACGGTCGATCTAATTAATCTGAGCCTGACGCAAATTAAAAGCACTCAAATGTGAAACGCCATAGACGACGGGACCATTTCAGCAATATCATCCATAATGCAGATTCATCGCCAGAGATTCATATCAGCAAAAATTATTTAGCCTGGCCTTCATCTTTACAAAAACACAAAGCAACACCAAATTGTAATGTCTATGGACAGGGTTCGGAGAAGGGAACACGTTTTGTTTTTTTAAAAAAACCTTTACAAACCACAATTATGATTATATAGACCACCATGTTTTACCTCACAAAGGATCTTTGAGCTGTTAGTTAGTTAGTCAAGGAGCAAATCCTTCATAAACTGGACCGTACAGACCATAAGCAGACGGACTGACAAGGTGATTACTGCTTCAGCTGACTGAATACAGGAAATTTACGTTTACATTTATGGCATTTAGCAGACGCCCTTATCCAGAGCGACTTACAACTCTTACAATCCAAGCAATGGTGGGTTAAGGGCCTTGCTTAAAAGGCCCAACTGTGGCAGCTTGGCAGAGGTGGGATTTGAACCTGGGACCTTCTGGTCCAGAGGCCAGTACCTTAACCGCTAGGCTACCACAGCCCAGACAGTGGCTGTGGTAGCCTAGCGGTTAAGGTACAGGATTATGGGCCAAAAGGTCCCGGGTTCAAATCCCACCTCTGCCACAGTTGGGTCCCTGAGCAAAGCCCTTAACCCACAATTGCTTGGATTGTAAAGACTGTATTAATTGTAAGTCGCTCTGAATAAGGACGTCTGCTAAATGCCATAAATGTAAATGTAATAAGCACTCAGTACAGAATCTAAAGCTCAGGGCAGAGCAAACTTTATAGCCATTTTTCATCCAGACAGAAAACACAAGGGAAAAATCCTTCCCATAAAAGATCACAATATTATTTATTCACTAGAGGTTTGGTTATGTAACAACAATCAACAACATCTCTTTACCAGTAAAACGGTTGAGGATTTGGACGCCGAATCCACACACAAACACACACAAACACACACAAACACACACAAACACACACAAACACACACAAACACACACAAACACACACAAACACGGTCGTTTCTGCCTAGATATCACATCTATTCGCTTTAGCGAGCGACAGCCTATGTGAAAAGAAATCAATTTATCCTTAACAGAGGTGGCTGAGAGGCTCACAAGCTCCTTTGTGTAATTCCTATAGAGAGTGAGTGTGTGGATGTAGGAGGGATATGAATGCTCAACCCTGAAAAGTCCAAACAGTAGTGGGAGATGAGAAACAGCCAGAGCTCATGTTAATCCATCCATCTCCCTAACTGTGGACCTGTCCATTCATACGGCCATAATTCACCATATATAGCTATCAAACCGTCCAGCCAGGATTCATCCACAGATGGATCTACAGATTTATCAGTCTACATACAGGTGTATAAACATCTATGTATAAATCCACCCAACAATCCATCCATGATCCCGTCTACATGTACTGCTCACAAAAATTAGGGAATACTTCAAAATGAATTTTTGTGACCAGTATATACATTTTCTATTCTTAATTCGACATATTTATGTATGGTAACAAGACTTGAATCGACAGGTCTATTTACCCCAACTCATCAA
The DNA here is from genome assembly GCA_033117975.1 of Parotocinclus spilosoma. Lineage (NCBI taxonomy): Eukaryota > Metazoa > Chordata > Actinopteri > Siluriformes > Loricariidae > Parotocinclus > Parotocinclus spilosoma. Next base: position 2,486 of record JAVSBV010074325.1, read on the forward strand.
TCCATCTCTTTATCCACTCATCTACAGATAGATTATCATCCACCCAACAATCCATCTGCCTTAACTATGCACAAAAAAAAATAACTGGATTTACCTTCTTAAAGGATCACAGTGTTTAAGAGGTGATACTGCGCTTACCCGTTCTGGAAATTAATTATAAGTGGACACATTCCCTCTTGGTTGTGTGCAGCCAGCGGGCTATGTTTATTTATTTTTACATTCCATCATGCAAGTTTATATTTTGGATTTACGTTGTGTGCTTGTAACTGAAGTGTGCATTTCAGTGTTTTGTATTTCCAGGAGGGAGTGATGTGTAGAGCAGTTTAGGTTTCTAAACATTACTATCATAATGCGAGTTCACGCTGCTGACGAGTTGCCAAGTAATCACAAGCTTTATACACACACACAACATAACGCAATATCCCTGACAAATAACTACATTATATAGCTTTATTTTTTATTCATTTTATTTCTACTCCCCTTGTCCCTTTAATCTTTACGTATATGCACTTTTTAAGAACAAACCTTGTTTAGTAGTTATATAAACTTTTTGTAGTGTCCTCTAACGTGCTCACAATGTATGGATTTGCAAACATTTTAACCACACAAATAAATAAATAAACAAATTAATAAATAAAAAAATCATGATGATCGAGAGAATGTGTTTCAGAACCAATCAATATGACTAGCGCATTGTTTAAGAAGCGCCCTCTAGCTATCATTATGTATCATAACAGCAAGTTTTTGTCTTTAGACTCAGTGTTTTTTTTGAGACATTTTAAGTAACTTACTGTATTTAGATATTAGATTTAGTTTTTATTTAGTCCAGTACAGCCTATAAGTAAGAAATCACAACGTTCAAATGACCAGCGCTCGACATTTTCAGCTATATTCAGGGTAAACTGGTCCTGTTCTTCTAGTGCTAAGGTTGGGTACAGTACTGTTACGGTTGCATAGCAACAACACACACATTGTAGACCTACTTTGTAGCAGAAGGTATTGGTCAGCCTGAAATTGTATTCGGTATTAAATTCCGAGCTCATATGCTCGGTTTGTGTGTGTTCAATAATTGGTTACTTATAATTACAGCATTAAAAGACGTTTGGGTCGGGAACTGGTCAAACCGATTTACATTACTTCTTATTCCAGCTTCGACCTCGAAATTGGGTGAAAAAACAGCCTTCTGGAAAGATTTAAGTTTAAATTCCAAAGTTTTACTGTGCACATGTTTTCTCAGCCATAATCGCTCAGTCTTGTTAGCTATCCATCCAGCTACTGAACCCATCCATCCATCCATCCATCAATTCATCCATCCATCCAACCCATCGAATCCATCCCATCCAGCCAGCCATCCATTCATCCCTATCCATCCCATCCTATCCATCCCATCCAGCCATCGATCCATCCATCCACCTACCAAACCCATCCAGCCATCCATCCCATCCCTTCCATCCATTCCTATCCATTCATTCCTATCCATTCATTCCTATCCATCCACCTACCAAACCCATCCATCCATGCATCCCATCCATCGAATCCATCCCATCCATCGAATCCATCCCATCCATCCAGCCATCCATCCATTTCTATCCATCCCATCCATCCATCCATTCCTATCCATCCCATCCATCCATCCACCTACCGAACCCATCCAGCCATCCATCCCATCTCCTCCAGCCATTCATCCATCCCATCCAGTCATCCATCCCATCCATCCTTCCACCTACCGAACCCATCCAGCCCATCCATCCATCCATTCCTATCCCATCCTATCCAGCCATCCATCCACCTAACAAACCAATCCAGCCATCCATTCCATTCATCCAATCTCATCCAGCCATCCATCCCATCCAATCCATTCCCATCCATTCATCCACCTACCGAACCCATCCAGCTATCCATCCCATCCATCGAATCCATCCCATCCATCCATCCCATCCAGCCAGCCATCCATCCATTTCTATCCATCCCATCTATCCATTCATCCATCCAGCCATCCCTGTCCATCCCATCCATCCATTCATCCATCCACCTAACGAACCCATCCAGCTATCCATCCCATCCATCCACCTAACGAACCCATCCAGCTATCCATCCCATCCATCCAATCTCATCCAGCCATCCATCCCATCCAATCCATCCCCATCCATCCATCCACCTACCGAACCCATCCAGTCATCCAACCGATCCCATCCAGACATCCATCTATCAATCCCATCCAGACATCCATTCATCCCATCCAGACATCTATTCATCCCATCCAGACATCCATCCATCCCATCCAGTGTATTTAATTCTGAACTAATAACTCTAGTGATTTTCTCACTGTATGATTGGAGCAGGTTTGTTCATAATAACAGTGATAATGAAAGCTCTCACAGCTGACAATTAAGTCAATTAAAGATGTTTAATCAATGGTTAGGAGTTCATTAAGTCCTTATAGACAGATGTTTCTGAGACGGGCCTTTATTAAAGCTCGTTCTCATGACTTGATTAAAACGCGCTCGAGTTTTTCCCTCTCATCGCAGCACTGGATGATGAACGACTTCACTGATGGCTCTGACTGTCTGCATTTTTACAGATCTCTAATCCCTCTGGACTGCAAAACTAATTCTGTCCCTCACGCACGTCTCCCGCGTTTCTCATCGCTGCCCTGCAACAGACTGACATTTCAATAAACCGCAATTCTCTCGAAGTCAGAGCCGCATCTGTTTTAAGATTTAATGGAGTGTTTACTTGCAAAATGCGTCCCGAGCATCTCCTGGGTGCGTGACTCACCTCAGAGAGAGACAGAGACACAAAGGGAAGGGAAAAATGAAAAAGAAAACCAAGAAAGATAAGGTAGGCTACTGAGAGAACACAGGCTGAGCACTGCTCTCTTTTTGGCCTTTATCAAGCTCCAGATAACGAGTACAGAACTGGGTTCTAACAGATAGAGGAGGAGCAAATCCGTTTCAAAATCGGGATGCTACTTACTATATTTATTTGTTTATTTATTTGGCTTCTTTAACGTCACTTATCGGCATCAGTGGCCATCCAGCGACACGCACAAGGTTAGATCCATACACAAGTTCATTCCAAGACCAGTCAATGACAATTTAGAGACACCAATTCACCTAACACACATGTCTTTAGACTGTTGGAGGAAACCGGAGTGCCCAGAGTAAACCCACGCAGACACGGGGAGGGCATGTAGACTCTACACAGAAAGGACCCAGGTCGCTCCACCCTGGGATTGAACCCAGGACCTTCTTGTTGTGAGGCAAGTAGTGCTACCCACCGAGCCACTGTGCTGCCCGCTACTAACTATAAATAAAGTAATTGTAGTCTTCAGTAATTAAAAGGTAAAACACGCTGTATTCGAGGGTCTCTCAGTTCCCGTCATTTATTTGTCCCAGAAATGCTGAGTACCAAGAGGATCTGACCTATAAGGAATGATACACGCTATAATGTATTCTGTTTACCTTATCATATCCATTTTGTACAACCCCAATTCCAATGAAGCTTGGACGTTGTGTAAAACATATATAAAAACAGAATATGATGAATTGCAATTCCTTTTCAACCCATATTCAATTGAATATACTACAAAGACAAGACATTTAATGTTCAAACTAATAAACTTGCCTGCAAACTTGTTCCAAAAACGTTGGGACGAGGGGTATGTTTACCATTATGTTACATCACCTTTCCTTTACACTCAATAAGTGTTTGGGTACTGAGGACACTAATTGTTGAAGCTCTGTAGGTGGAATTCTTTCCCATTTTTGTTTGATTTTGTTTCTCTACAGTCCGGGGTCTCCGTTGTCGTATTTTGCCCTTCATAATGCACCACACATTTTCAATGGGAGACAGGTATGGACTGCAGGCTGGTCAGTCTAGTACTTACACAGTTTTATAATGAACCCACGCTGTTGTAACACATGCAGAATGTGGCTTGGCCTTGTCTTGCTGATATAAACAGGGATGTCTCTGAAACAGACGTTGCTTGGAAGGCAGCATAGGTTGCTCCAAAACCTGTATGTTCCTTTCAGCAGTAATGGTGCCTTCACAGATGTACAAGTTATCCATGCCATGGGCACTAACACACCCTCATACCATTAGAGAGGCTAGCTTTAAACGTTGCACTGATAACAATCCGGACAGTCCATTCCCTCTTTGGCCTAATGGACACGACGTCTATGATTTCCAAAAGCAATTTCAGATGTGGACTCTTCAGACACTTTTCCACTTTCTGTCAGTCCATCCCAGATGAGCTCAGGCCCAGAGACGCCTGCGGTGGTTATGGGTGTGGTTGATACATGTCTTTTGCGTGTTTCAACTTACACTTGAAGATGGAGAGATGAACTGTTTTCACTGATAATGGTTTTTTGAAGTGTTCCTGAGCCCATGTGTTAATATCCATTACAGAATGATGTCAGTTTTTAATGCAGTGCCACCTGAGGGATAGAAGGTCACAGGCATTCAAAGTTGGTTTTTAGACTTGCCGTTTACTTGCAGAGATTTCTCTAAATCTTTTGATGATATGATGTGGACTATAGATGATGAAATCCCTAAATTTCTTGCAATTGCATGATGAGAAACATTGTTCTTAAACTGTTAGGACTTTTTGCTCATGCAGTTCTTCACAAAGTAGTGAATCTCACCTTGCTTGTGAACGACTGAGCCTTTCGGGGCTGCTCCCTTTATACCCAATCCTCACGGTCACCTGTGGAATTTCTTAAACAGGTGTTTTTTTTGAGCATTCCTCAACTTTTGGTCCCCTGTCCCAACTCTTTTGGAATGTGTTGCACGTATCAAATTCGAAATGACTAAATATTTGCAAAAAATAATAAAATAAATCATTTGAACATTAATATCTTGTCTTTGTAGTGGATTCAATTGATTATGGGTTAAAAAGGATTTGCAAATCATCGCATTCTGTTTTTATTTCTTTTACACATCGTCCCAATTCATTGGGGTTTTATTTATGTATTATCTACACATTAATATACTTAATTTGAATAATTTACACGTTCCCTCTGATAATATTTATTTTTTAGTTATTTAAAAGATTACTATACAATCTTAGATTCCCACATTTATCATGTAGCCGATAAAGCAGGTCGGGGTCATCCCAAAGATTCTGGCTTATAACGTTTGAAGTTTTTCCTTTCCACTGTCACCCTAGGTGTAAATAAAGGAAAAGCGATGGAGGTGTTTAGAATGAAGGCTCCTGCAGTTTCTAAACCAGAGCAGTAGGACTGAACTAATCCTGTTTTACTTTATGTTTGACTAAACAGCATTAGGATTCACACTCTCCAATCTCAAATTCTCAAATTCTCAAATTCTCCAATCTCCACCTTTATACAGATGTTAACACCAGTTCAACCTCTCAGATGCTGTCCTGAACAGCACCCATGTTGCCAGATATCATAAGGCAAAATATCAAACCAGTCTATGGGGAAAATAATATATCCAGAAGACGTGACCTACCACTTTTTAAAAACAGAAAACAGAAAACTGAACAAATAGGGCATAAAAAATGAATTAAAGAATGTGATGGTCATAAAATCACAAAAAAGTAAAATCTATCAGTGAAATCCCACCAAGCCTCTGACAGGACAAAAAAAAAAAAGCTATTGTCCCTCATTATTGTGTCTCATTATCAGGGAGGTTCTTGTGAGCTAATCTGGCAACCACAAAGTGTATTTCTGGGACATTTGGAGGACGTAAGATGTACAGGGGCACTCCAAGCTAAACTGGGGTAAAAATCTGATCATAATGTCAAACAGCACATCAGAAATGGCAATGACAAAAGGCAAGGGTTCCAGTTCCTGGCTAAAAATTCTGATTAGAGATAACAGAGCAGATTGTTTGAGATAAAGCTTTTAAAAAGTTTAGCTAAAAAAGATTATCTAATTCAGCTGCAAAGCTTAGGCACAGGTAATGATTGGGACAAAGTGTGTGTGTGTGTGTGTGTGTGTGTGTGTGTGTGTGTGTGTGTGTGTGTGTGTGTGTGTGTGTGTAGGACTGACCTGATTAGAGTATCTCATGCTGACGTTCCTCTGGTCCTGACTGGGTACATAACGATGAATGGGGTCGATGTCTTTAGGGCTGATCAGACTGTCCACTGGGAAGCAGAAGACAATGAGCACTGTGTAAGAACCCAACAGTGGCAGCTTGGCAGTGGCAAGATTTGAGTCCCAGACCTCATGGACCATAGTCCAGTACCTTAACGGCTACCACAGTACCATTATTAGTAATAACAGTAGTTTTAGCTTTAGTATAAGCATTGTTATTACTAGATTATAGCAGCATTAGCTAAAGGAACAGTAAAAACATTACTGTTATTATTATTCTTGCTATTCTTATTATTAATAATATCAATTAGTAGTAGTGTTGTTAGTAGTAGTAGTAGTGTTGTTGTTGTAAGTATTATTATTATTATTATTATTAGCAGTGGTTTAGCGGCAGTGTTATTATTATTAATATTAACAGTTGTTTTAATAGCATTTTTATTATTATTAATATTAACAGTGGTTTTACTAGCATTTTTATTATTATTAAGATTAACAGTTATTTTACTAGCAGTTTTATTATTATTAATATTAACAGTGATTTTACTAGCAGTTTTATTATTATTATTAATATTAGCAGTGGTTTTACTAGTAGTTTTATTATTATTAATAGTAACAGTGATTTTACTAGCATTTTTATTATTATTAATACTAACAGTGGTTTTACTAGCAGTTTTATTATTATTAATAATAACAGTTATTTTACTAGCATTTTTATTATTATTAATACGAACAGTGGTTTTACTAGCAGTTTTATTATTATTAATAATAACAGTTATTTTACTAGCAGTTTTATTATTATTAATATTAGAAGTGGTTTTGGTGACACATTATTATTATTATTATTATTATTATTCACAGTGGTTTTGGTAGCACTTTAATTATTATTAACAATAGCAGTTATTTTAGAAGCAGTTTTATTACTATTAATATTGACAGTGGTTTTAATGGCACTTTTATTATTATTAATATTAGCCGTGGTTTTAGTAGCAGTTTTATTATTTTAAGGGAAAACATTTTACTGACAAATCGGCTCCGGCAAAACCAGAGTTTTCTAACACGCTTTGAAATTCTGCTTGGAAATTCCCACAGTGAGAGGGAAGTGCAAACGGCATGCTAATCACAGCATAAATAACCGAGGAGCATTAATGTGTGTGTGTGTGTGTGTGTGTGTGTGTGTGTGTGTGTGAAAACTCGTCCTGAACCAGTTCCACACACTGTACTGACCCAGCAGCTTGGCGATGTTGTACAGGGCCTGACCCCACAGGAACAGCATCCCGTCTCGACCCGAGTTGCTGGGAAAACGTTTCTGGCTGCCGTGTTTCTTCTGTTCGGCCTCCACGAAGTCCGCCGGTACGTGGTAATACTTTGGGATAACGGCGTGACCTGGACAAATACACAATCATACACAGACTTTGGGCACCCAGAAATAATTACAGGTCTTGTACAGAAGCGCTGCTGCCAACAAGCTAATTAAATAGTTTAATTTTATTTATTTAACAGAGACTCTGTACTGGTGTGTGTGTGTGTGTGTGTGTGTGTGTGTGTGTGTGTGTGTGTGTGTGTGAGATGTAAGACCTTCATAAGACTGGAAGATGATGTTCTGCAGGAGGTCCTGATACTCC
>JAVSBV010074346.1:0-7500 GCA_033117975.1 Parotocinclus spilosoma
GCTGTATGCCAAAATCATCAGTATTAAAACAATAAAAGACCTGAAATATTTCAGTTGGTGTGCAATGAATCTAAAATTTATGAAAGTTTAATTTTTATAATTTCATTATGGAAAAGAATTAACTTTATCACAACATGCTAATTTGTTTAGAAGGACCTGTGTGTGTGTGTGTGTGTGTGTGCTGATTGTGTGCAGGTGCTTTACAGGGCTCCAGCAGATTTGGGACTTATCCCAGGACTTAGGACTTTCCAAACTGTCGTTCTGTCTACGGTATGGAGTTAATGGGGCTAATAAGATATACGATGCCCACCTGAACCCTGGTATGAAACCAGTCAGGGTTGGGGACGGGGTGGTCTGGAATTCACAGGCGGACAATGCACCAACAACGACTGGCATCCTGCCCAAAAACCCTTCACTTCCCTGCTTATCGGTAAGAACGGGAAAATCAAGAACGATTTAAAGGGCTGGCACTTGCGTGGCACAGCGTTCCGAGCCACGATGACGGACTCGATGTTTCCGGGGGTCGGGATTAGCAGGGTTAAACTCGGGCACTCGAGTGGCATCTCTGTCGAAATATCTCTAACATATTTTTAGGTCACTGTTACCCTCAGTGACCTGCTTCGCTGTGGGACATGAACCTGCGAGCGTTTAATGCCAGGCGGATGTTTCCAGGGGAGCGACCAATGCCAATGTGTGCACGTTAACCGATCCCACATGTTCGGCGGGTACGGAGGTGGGTACGGAGGCGGGTACGGAGGTGGGTTTGGGGGCAGAACAAGCCCATGCATCCTGCTCCACCGGCCTCAAACATTCCAGCGATTTCCGAGACTCTTTAAACGGAACCACGAGGGGGCGAAGAGAAGAAACCGCAACGATACACACCAGGGAACTACACACACACACACACACACACACACACACAACTAGAGCAGCTAGAGCAGGAGCTATTCCTGTTTCATGGTCGTTATGAAACCATGCTCCAGATGCCACCCTGGCAAATACAGCGCCGTGTTTTTGCCCCGACGCTCCAGAGTCGTACCAGAACCGAGCAGCTGAGAGGACACGCCCACTTCCAGACCGCAGAACGCCAGGAGCAGGTTGTCCTCCAGGTTAGAACCTCACAACACGGGCTGAACATGAGCCGATTATTCAGCTGCACGCTGCGCCTCTGATCTCTGCACGTCCCGGACGCTTCGCCTTTCAGGTCCTTTTTTTGGAAACGGACCGTCCGATTGTCGCCCTCACTCTAGCGCTGGGTGGGTAAATAGCATTGGGATTAAAGTCTTAACCCTTCAGGACGCCTGGGTGTGCAGCAACCTTTTGTTTTCACACTCCTAGAGCCATTTTGGTCCAAATGAGCCGTGGAGCCTTGGCGCTCTTGGCTCCGGTTTTGATAACCAAGTGTTTCCACTGCTCGTTTTGTTTTCTTATTTCGTATTTCAGGTCAGGAACCCTGTTTTAACGAACACACACATTCGATAGGCACTGGGGTTGAAGGCTGCGATCCTTGGGAGGGCTGAAGCGAGACCAAACTCAGCCTAGTTACCCTTGGGCTCGCAGAAAAGCAGAGGTTGGAAATCGTTTTCCCTTGGACGGGCGTCAGAGAGTAACTGCTGCAGCCCGATGCCGGTCTTAAAACCGAATGCAATGAGTTGCCGGAGCAGCAGTTTAAACTGGCTTAGGATTAGCATCGGCTTTCCAAAGCCAACGCTGCAACTCTTCAAGAGAAAAACGAACCGTGGTCAGTTTAGGTTTTAGGCTTCCGGGAGCTACGCTCATCACAGAAGCTCTTCAGTAGGACTGGGATTTTGTCGGGAAGGTGGAGGAGGAACACGTAGTACCGTGTCTTTTTTAGCAAGTCGCCTACGCGGGAAGGAAGGGAAGCGTGTCTTTCTTAGACCGAGGAGATCGGTCGAGCATTCCAAAAATTCCCGGTTTTGGGATTAATCCAAAACGCAACCACACAACGACGACCCGATACGCCATTATCCTGACCACTCTCTCTCTTTCTTTTTAAATAAGCGTCTGCAAACGGGAGTGCTCGTGACCTTCTGAGACTTTCTTAGTTCCCACACTGGATGCTCCACCTCAGAACTCGACCCTGGCGTGGGATCAGCGGCTCTCTGGCATCTCGTTTTCCCCCGCCTTCCTTCTCTAGTTTTGCATTGTTTGCTTTTTCTTCCTCCCACAAAAATACTGCGGCGGTTTCTAAACATAAAAACGCCGGGGCCGGTTTGATTGCTGCGATTCTTCCACTTTTTCTTAAGTACAGTTTGCAATTAGTGGTTGAGGGCAACCAAACCGTCTGATGGTCTGATCTACCTATCGTTTCATTCAAATAGACAAAGACATCGAGCGAGGAGACTACGCTGGTACGTATCAGTGCCCACTTTATGCCAGGTATTCCCTTACCCTGAGCCGCCCACCACAAGAAAAAGACAATTTAAATGCGTCCAATCTAGACACGATACAGGAAAAGAGGGCACAGGTACGTCATCGTACTCAAAGCACTCACCAATCAAGTGGGCATCTCACCCAAAAACCTGCCAGCTGGACTGGTATCACACAGATAACACTATTGGGACCCCTGGGTTGCTTTTCGAGACGAGAGACGACTCTGTGGACCCTCCGGGAGGGATCGGGTAATTAATATAAGAGAGAGATAACGACGCTTTATCTCCCAATCTCACCTCTCTTTGTGCTAAACGTCGTCATTGGGGTGGTGGTGAGTCGTTAAGCTGCAGGAATCTCACTCCGGTACTGATAATAAAATAAAAACAAACCTTTGGGGATTTTTATGTCGGCTTTAGAGCCGTTTTCCAGACACTAAACATGCTGGATTTTGGAAAAGGATGGGAGATTGCGATTTAGAACGACGCTCCTACGGTCTGAAAGCATGGGTTAGGTCAAGTGGTGTCTGTAAAGAGTCCAAGAGTGACTTAGTGGTGCCCTGTCTAAAGCAGGTAATGGCAATGGCAACAGAAGAAAATCGGACCAATCCATTGACAGGTTTACAAACTTAAGTTCCAAATAAAAAGCCTTTTAATATCGTTCTTTTATTTAACTCGGTGGATTCAATCAAAACAGTTCTGTTTGTCTTTATTGTAATCTTTTGTCGTTCTGTTTGTTTCCATCTCCGTAACGTTGCCCATCTCCAGCCGTTACTCACCACCAAAAAAAGGCCAAGCCAAAACACTGGTTCATGCATTCCTACGCTCTGGTATTGTTTTTTTTTTTTTTTTTTTTGTGATGGCCTCCTGGATATAACGATCAACAAACTTCAGGACGTCCAAAACGTTTCCCCTTCTACCCTCGGTCTCCCCGATTCTGGACTCTTCTTAATAGATGGCAGAGAGAGAGAGAGAGAGAGAGAGAGAGACAGAGAGACAGAGAGAGAGACAGAGAGAGAGAGAGAAACAGAGAGAGACAGAGAGAGAGAGAGAGACAGACAGAGAGAGAGAGGCAGAAATAGAGAGAGACATTGATAAAGAAGCACAGAAAAAAAGAAAGAAAGCAAAAGCGTGCAAGAGAGAGAGAAATTCTATCATCAGGTTACATTAGCAGTCCTCCCATGGGTCCACTTAGCAGGGAACATAACCCAATTAAGCCCAAGAGGGGGTCCCAAAGCTCTGATGGCCAATGAAGATTAATGAAGCCGTAAAAGAAACAAAAGAAGGAAAGGACGACCAAGCAAACGAGGATCCTGTCCACGTCCCCAGGTCGCTTCTCTAATGGGGTCCACATGCTGCAGCAGGGGCTAATGGGTAGCGCAGGGAACGAATAAACGTTCCCAAAAAGCCGCCAAGACCCGTCTGGGTCAAAGAGCACGTTGCAAAAGGAAGAGCCTCTTCCAAGGTCACACTAGAACACTCCGGAGGTTTGGACACGAGACAAATGGACTCGCTTCGCCTCATCGAGCACGCGAGCGTCCACACCGAGCCGTAGATCATCGGCAGCACTTCACACCACACACAGATGTGTGAAACCAAACACCTCGTCCGCGTCGGGAAGCCTGAAGGTGTCTGATCGCCATCGGTCATGCCAGCAGAAAAGAGTCCAGATTTATGTCTGACTTTCAGGGAAGGAAGGGCGGTCTGTGGGTATGTCCAGCTGGAGACCGGGGACGCCAGGAACGTTACTGGGTCCTCCTCGGTCCTCTCAACCCTGCCCTTGTTGGTCAGAAGACCTGAGTTTGCATGTTCTCCCCGAGTTTGCACGGGTTTCCCCAGGTAATCCGGGTACTGCCACGTTACAAGGGCGTTTCGGTGTTTGCCCCCAAGCCCTTTGTCCTTAAACGTCCCCAACTAGGCACCGCTTTACAGCGCTAGAGCACACACTGGTTCCAGATTAGGATCTGGAACCTCATCTATTGAAAAAGCTTGGTCGTCCAGTCAGTGCCTGAGCTTCCGAAAGCACTGAGAAAAAAACAAAAAAACGTTCTTGGAACGATATCCTACGAGCTAAAATTAGCTTCGGCTTTATTGATGGATATGGTTCCAGGATACGCCTCCAGGAACACTCCCTGGAAAGGGAAGCTAATCCATCCTGGGCATCACACACACACACACACACACACACACACACACACACACACACACAATCACACCTATGGACCGTTTAAAAGAAGCCCAGCCAGCTGCAGGACATGTTTTCAAGAGGTGGGAGGAAGCTGGAGACTAAGAACCTCTGCACTTGAAAGTTTGCTTCCTCTGACCCAAGCAGAGCGAAGCCTGGCTGAACGAGAACCAGCTGCTCTGGGCGAGATCGGCTCGACCCTCGGACGGCATTCCGCCGCAGAGGAAACGCTCCCAGAGAGGAACCCCCTCCCTCTCCCAGCGTGGTGTGGGTTCCAGCTGCACGTGTTTGGTAAACACCGTCTACCTCCAAAAGTCTGACAGACGAGTGGAAAGGGCCGGAGATAAACTCGCAGCGTTGGGGCCGCGGGCGCTCGTCCACACCTGCAGCCCTCGGGCCCCTGGGGCGCACACCCGCAAGAACGGGGTAAATATTTGCACGCCGGAACGGAGGTCGGATCTGGGCCACTGCTCCCGTTATCGCCCCAATTACGGTCTGAAATGAAGCTCCTCGAGCTACCCACACACAAACCCGTCCCTGATTGGCATCGAGTCAGACAGAGGGGCATGCACGGTGCCATCATGCCGACTATGAGCTTCAGCAAACGCTTCATCCTGCTGACGGGCGCAAGCGAGAATTTCAGCGAAACTAGGCGGAGGCACAGGGCTGATCAGAACGCCTGTCCATCACACACTCGCCAACACCGAGAAGCACTTTAGATTACACCGGTGGGTCAGCGGGTAGAAAACGGGGGGTACAGAGCGTACCCAAGACCTGTGCGGCACTGGCGCCACCACGTCACCCATGTCACTAGTCCTGGATCTCCAACATTCAGATCGTTTATTTAGCTGGTAGCGAGGTCCCGGGCTGAGGAGCGTTTGCCTTTGAGCTGCTGTTCGTCTGTCATCTCGCGCTCTCAACGAGTGACGAAGCGACCGAGAGCAGCAAAGAGCTCGTTCAGCTTTCCTATCGCGCTCGGCGTGTGTGGTATGCGCCGCTCTCCGGGACCAGACACACCTACGGGGCAGATACGGGCTTCAGGGAGGATTAGAACGCCCTGACAGGCCCGTCTGTGACAGCGGGCTGTGCCGATAAGATCAGCGAAGCCGACATATCAACGTATCAGCGCCATCTGCTTTATCGGCTGAAAGAAGGGGCTTTTTTTAACCATAATCAACGCCACATAAGAGATTTTGGGCGATTACAAATGGAACCGTAAGAACTTTTTAAGTTTAAACCTGTTGAAAGAGGGAGTGTGGGATGATTACATTCACAATTTCTGTTCCATTTCTTAGTCCCAGTGTCACTTGATCTTCTTCCCCTATAGAAATGTTCCTGACTGTCACTTCCACCTCTTGGATTTCGGTCGCTGCTCTTTAGGGCTTGTATATAATCTTCCCATTTGTGTGTTTGGTGATGGGTTTTGTCTCATGTCATGCCATACTTTCCTCATTCCCTCACGCTTCACCCATTCTGCCAACCAGTCTGGATTCCACGTCCTGGAGCCCCGATTACGAGTTCTTTCCCACTGGCTGGGTTAAACGGGTTGAAAAAATCTTAGTACTCAATAGCAGTCCACTTGTAGCCTAGTGGTTAAGGTACTGGACTCTGGACCTGATGGTCCAGGGTTCAAATCCCACCTCTGCCAAGCTTCTACAGTTTGGCCCCTGAGCAAGGCCCTTAATGGTAAGACTGTATTAGTTGTAAGTCGCTCTGGATAAGGCCGCCTGCTTAATGCCTTAATGGTTTTCCAAATTCTTTAAGAAAGAGCTGCTGTATCCAGGGTCGGTTTAGACGCATTTCACAGGCCTTAAGCGACGCCCAAGTGCTGATGTACGGTCGGGACTCGTCTTTTACATGTTAATGACCACAACTGGAGCTTTCAGCTTTCTGAACGTCAGCACTCTGATTGAGAGGTAACTTGGCTCAGAGGGACAACGGGCAGCAGCGAGGAGCCGTACGTTTTCCACAGGAAAGAGGAAATCGAATGTCAGGGACACAATACGAGATGGGAAGATGGATGGGACGTTTGTTTTGTCTGCCTCCAGAGTCTCTTTCTGCGCAGACGGTCCACGGCCAGGGGTCCGCAGACACGTTCCGTAGCAGGCTGAAATAATAAAAGCCGCGACCACAGTGTTGTTTCCCCACCTAAAGATCTCAGAACGGCCGAGTGTGCTTTCTGTGGAATAACATTTACAAAAGGACAAGAGGAGGATCGGAATTCCTGATCCCGACAGTTCGGCCACGAAAGGCCAGTGAGTGCACATCTGGAGGCTGCACTGTCAGAGCTCGGTTAACGAGTAACGGTGAATTATTAGTACGGTGGAACTAATTACAACCAGAAAACGCACACAGACCTCTGATCTCACGCCGTCCCGGAGGCTACTGGAACGGTAAAAACAAAAGGTTTATATCGAGGTTTAGCCAGCTCACAGGGGAGATTAACAACGCCCCTAAGGGGGCGGCATGCCCGAAAGTTCAGGTTTAACCCTAAAAGAACACATCTGATAGAGGAACCCGTTGTGAATGTGGCACCTCGGTCGTAATTGCCCTGGAAACCTTTGATATAAATTAACGACTGTAAGCGCTCTGGGCTAGAGTAAGGTCCAGAAGTCGGACTGCACTAGTCGTAGGGGTCTGGAGCCTGACGCTGCCCCCGTCTGACCTCCCCTCCCTCAGAGGGACTCCTGCTGAACGGTGCCACCCAAGATCCGGCCTTCAAAACGGAAACAGAATGAACCACGACTTTGAGAACCATGTCCTAGGATGGGGTTATTATTGTAATATATATTTAAAACCATTAAATATTTGCAAATATTATGTCCGGTTAATAATAGAATTCATACGCAAAGGGCAGATCTGGTTAAAACTCAGAATTTTAGGACTGATTCAAATGTATGAACGGAAAAGAACCTGTGCAAAAAT
>JAVSBV010074357.1:0-10168 GCA_033117975.1 Parotocinclus spilosoma
CACACACACACACACACACACACACACACACACACACACACACACACACACACACACACACACACACACATACACACACACACACACATACACACATACACACACACACACACACATACAATTTCTTTCTGTCTGACAATCTTCTTTACTTATCGGGGGACCCACAGCAACCAAGGGTTTGTCCTAATTGGTGCCACGCAGAGTAACGAAAGCACAAGTGCTTTGTTACTGTATTTTTAGGTATATGAACTTAACTAGACTATTTCTTTTTATTCTACTTTTTACTGACTACACTATCAAACAAGCTTATTACTGTAACTTTTTGACACCGAAAAGCATGTCGCCTGCCATCTGGAGACATGCAAACCCTTATAAGAACTATACTTTCTTACTGCAAAGTATGAACATCACTAGAGACTTTAATCGGAAACGAATAAACTTGTGCAGGCTGTTTTCTTGTGAGCCAGGCATGTCACAAAACATTTAAAAGATTATTACTGCTAATGTCTCTTAACCCTTAAATTTTGACAGCCCTAATTGATGTACATATGTCAGTTTATGCTTACTTTATTTTTCTAAAGAAGGCACTTCAATAAGAATAACATCAATCATTTATCTTATTTGTAGGCATGTGATATGCCATCACAATAACTGAATATGCTGAATATGCAGTCACAACAGGCAGTGTGATTGACAACAAGCCCCCTACCACTATAGTAGTAGCGGTAGTATTCGTCTATCACTGAAAAGACTCATACTTAAATGCGACTCTCCATTAGAAAAGTTACATAACTGGTACATTAAGGCAGGTTTTAGCTAATCCTCTATTTAAAACATTTAATATTAATTTAAACCTAAACAACAATAAAGAAAATGCAGTGAAGGTCATTTATTAATCCAGGATAGATCTACTCTGGCTTGAGAACTCAGGCTGCCCTTTCGCTCAGTCGTGTAAAATAAGCCCATGGGGTGCATTATAATGGCCAATACACTTGGCTTGCACCCGCTCTGACTCTGGCAGCTAGACACATCGCTCTGGACAGCTCTGGAACAAGCCAGTCACAATTCAATTCTCCAGTTCATTTTTCAAGCTCTCTTTAATCCTCAGTGTTCAGGGTAGTCCAAAGGCTTTCAGTTCCATCCGAGACCTGCTTAACTACGATCATTAAAAGAGCATTACACTAAAGCGCGACTGGTCTCTGCCAGCCAATTCTGGCCAGCTCATCTGTGTTAGCCAGAAAAGGAGGAGGTATTTTTATAATACGTTAATCATTCAGTAAGTTAAACATGGAGCTAAAATGGATCTGTAACATTTATTATACCATATTTTAATCTGACATTGTTATGAAATTAATATTACAAAGAGTAAAAGTGTTCTGAGACAAAAAACGTTTAACCAGTAAACAATTCACAGGGGAGAGGGGCTCACAAAAATAACAACCAAACTATTCCTGAATTAAAATGAATTAATATGAATGAATATGTAGGTGGAGGGTTGGTAATTTCATATCCACCATACTGCACTACATAGGGTGGAGAAAGTAATTAGAGATGGTGCCATTAGTCGTTGCTCCTCAGAAGAGGTAAAGCATATCTTAGTGCTAGTTTGTAAAAGAATTGAACACATAGAGCTTTGTTTAAGATATTAAACTTTAAAAGTGAGTTTGTGAATAAAACATATACACACAGTAACTAAATTAGGATTGTTTCTGAGCAGTATTACTTATTTAAGACAAATGCGAAAGCTCAGGTTTTACTTCTAGCAATATATGAGACAAGACAGGGAAAAACCCGAAAGAACCAATTAAGAAAATCTGTGCTCACAGAATACTGTTGATTTTTTAATCGTGTGATATATGGATAGAACTTTATTGATATCAAGGGAAAGAGAAGAAAATATACTTTTAACGTGGTGTCTTAAAAATATCTTTGTGAGTTAGAGTCTACCATTTTTCAGATATTACTCAGTTTCAGTCAAATAAAACTCCATTAAAGCTTGAAAAGTATGAGAGCCAAGAGAGGGAGGACAGCTCAGGGGTATTATATATACTGTATAATAGATTAACTGAACTGGTATGTGGACCATGGGGAAATAACAAACAATAAATAAATAAACTACATTTGCTTTATCAATCTTGTCTTCATTAAGTAGTTGATTATTAGTCTGTATGTTTTGACATGAACAGAATAAGACATCATTCTACAATTAGAAAACAAACTTTGTCAGGATCACAAGAAAGTACTGACACTCCCAGTGTAGTTATAGTTTATAGTATCTAGTATATAGTTAGTGCAGGTTACCATAGCAGCAGACTGTTGACATATAACCTAGTTTTACACGAGAAATGCATTTTTACCTTATCCATAACATTTACTAACTACAGTTGCTCTTTTCTCTCCATGCTCTTGTACCAGTTTCAGTCCCACAAGTTAAGATGTTCTTTCAAGTCAGCCCCACACAAGCTGATCTTCCATCCTCAGCTCCAATTTACCCATCCTCAGACCATAGAGGGCAGTAACTCTCTTATTAATTAGATAACTTAGTTTATTCCTAGATATACCATCTCAAGCCACTCAAGGGTGGTGGGTCTCTTTTTGAGATTTTCTTATGGAGTTCTTCCTTGCCCAGGCATACTCAGTTTGGGATTGGCCTTATGAATTAGAAAATCAAGTAAAATTGGAAAGCTTTATGATTTAATGCTCGATTTTGAAAAGCACTATAGATGTAATTCTGACTTCCTGCTCCATCTGCAATATCCCCAGACGTTCAAGCCAGCTGCTACATATCTTTTCAGAAGGTCCTGGGTCGACTCTGAGATTTCCGTCCAGCTGGACATGCCTGAAGCAGCTCTAGAGGGAACCGACCAGGAAGAATTCTTTTGATATGCCTAAACCACCTCAGCAAGCCTCTCTCATTCTTAAAGAGCAGCAGCTCTCTTTGAAGCCTCCCCTGGATTGACAAACTCATCACCCTGTCACAGACAGCCAAGCCCAGCAACCGTGCTTTGGAACCTAATTTCTGCCACTTGAACCCGCAACCTTATTCTTCTTTCAGCTTGGAGTTTTATTTATTTAAATATCTTCTGAGGGCAGTATTGCTAGTGTTATTAAAGAAGTAGTATTATTAAATTAGTATTATTCTTAAATAAGTAGTATTATTAGTATTATTATAACAGTATTATTAGTAATCAGATAATGGGAAACTTTGCCAGCTAATAATTTAATAGAAATATGAGTAAAATTTCAAACTTTAATAATAAATAATCAAATTGTAAACAAGAGGCACACACCTAAATCAGTGTACACAGCACAAATGAGTTAGGATATTACCCTGCACATGAACACAACTGTTAACACAACTACTGAGTCCACTAGCATTATGTTGCAGCTAGGAGCTAAGCACAGAAACTGCTCTATTGTTGACTCCACAGAGCAGCACAAATTACTAAATGTACATATTATCCTCTGAGAATATGGAGATGGACAGCTGAGATAATAAAAAGTTTGTTTTGGATTTAAATGCCCCAGCTACAGTTGGCAAAAACTGCCCCAAAACTTTATATTTTTGAATTCAATGATAATATAATTTTTTTGCAATATTAGAATGAAAGAATAACTTTATTGGGGAAAAGAATTGAAAGGAGGCTCTAATACCATGTCAGGGTGCCTCTAGCCTGGATAAAATATGAAATATATTTGGGCATTGGGGGAGTGTGTCACTACCCAGCAAAAGCAGGATTGAAACAGTTAGCAGGAGGCCTCCACACTCAAACCTGACTATCGTTGGATGCCAAACAGAACCTGGATTCGTTGCTATAAATGATATGGTTACAGTCCATGCTTCTAAGCAAATGAAAATGACTGTAGCTGGCTGTCAATGGCAGTACAAGTGAAGGGTGCCTTGTGAACATACTTACTTGTCCTGATTTCCTTCTGAATGTTTTTGAGTACATTTTAAATTGAATTATGCAAAAATTATATCTGTAAAAAAAATCTGATAACACACGGTGTAGTGCAATTTAACATACAATTTGTAATATTCACACACATGATCTTGGGTAGAGAGCTGCATTTTGGTGTTCTACAAAATGCATTATCCGATGCAGGAACGGCAATGAAAATTTCCTTAAAAGAGCAATTAACTAACAACTGTCAATAGCAAAGCTGCACACAAAGGAAATGTTAGTGTTAAAAAAGATGTATGTTGTGTTTCTTTGACTAACGCTATAGTTGAGGTAGTAAATATGATTTTCTAGAAGGTTATTAGCTATACTTGCTGCAGGATTTACAATAACATTACCGTTATTAGTTTGATAGTTTCATGTCTAGAAGACAAAATAAGAGATATCTCCAGAGAGAAATTGTACTGCTTGTTTTATTTACTAGAAGAATATGACTCACTGAATCACTGAGGGGGCTGAGCAGAGTCTCATTATCACTTAAAGTAACAGGCACTCAAAACCAATCATTATAGAAATATCTTCTGGAGACAGCTGGAACGACAGTTTAAGCTTAGACACATTTGTAACAGCGCCCTGGTAAGTATATATGGCTAAATTCTAACATACTACTATGTCTTTGTAACTGCATTACTGAATTAACACTTGCCAATAAAAGGTAAACCGCTTCCTGCTATACATCAGTATATCACTGGTAGCACTTCAAAAGGTCAACAGAAAACTGGGTCATACATAAATCTGATTAAACCTAAGCTGCAGTGACACAGCATCCCACTGGTCCACATCGCCTGAGTTAAAGGGTGACTGTGCTCCATACAAAAGAGTTTGTCATAAATGTAGGCACCTTCTACACAGACATAACACCCTGCCAAAACTAATTTCATGGAAGCAGCAACCAACACCATCCCCTCAAATTCTTATCTAATCCCACACTTGAACCCAAGCCAGCCAGTTTAATTTAAAGATAGGCCAGACTTTTTAAATTGCTTGTTTCGCGGATCTGCCGACGATCATATTTGAAAAATACAACTAAAAGAACTATTTTTTTTGGTATTTCTCGGATCCACCGCAGCACCAATGGTTGACAAAAAAAAAAAACATTTAAAAAAAAGAGCCAATAGTTTTCTTCTGTTCATTTAATTTAATTTCCAGATTCACTTTATGTGAGAAATCCCGTTTCTCACTCTCACTCTCCCTCGCGCTCGTTAAGCCCTGTATAATAATCAGCGCGAGTTTCCTCTCTCACCAGGTGCGGCTTGTTACTTCCGGGTTCTCCCTTTATAAGGCTTCCGTTTCCACTGCGCGAGCGTGAAGTATTGTTTTGCTGCCCTGTGACATACCGAGTGTTATCCTTGTGATAGTATCCTGCTACCTTTTTCCTAGCTAGTAAGTGTTTATTTCAGTGTTTGTTCTCCGTTGTTTCGAGTGTGTGCGCGTTTGTGATCTGCCAGTGAGTGTGTTAGTCAGCTGTGTGCTTTCCCTCTCCCTTCCTCGCACCCTCTTCCCTCTCCTCCTCTCTACCTTGACTGAGTGCGTGTTGGATGCGTGTGTGCATGGCTGTGATGTCCGTGTCTGATTTTGGTTGCTCCACCGTTTGGTACGTCTTTAGCCTTAGGTCTCTCACTCCTTTTCACTGTACCCTCTCGCTGTGCGTTTGGAGTTTTTTTTTTTTGTTCCTGTCTGTTTCCCCAGGTGTGTGGTTCCCAGTCGGCTGGGGCCGAGTTGGGTCTTCCCTCCGGCGCGGTCCTGCCTGGGTTTGTATTTGTTAGTCCCTGTACTAACTTTTTCAGCTTTCAGATAACACACTCTGTCTGGGTGAACTAACGCTCTCTCGTTCCTGACTAACACACTCTATCTCCCAGTCCCTCGCTCTCTCTCTGGGCGCTCTCGGTCCTGTCCAGTCGCCGCTTCGTTCAGTTCCCCTACCCTCTGTCACACTCTGCCCTACTATCCTGTTCCTCTGTTTCTGTTTCTTGTTTTCCTGCTATCTGTTTTGCTGGAGTTTATTTTGCTCCAGCATCCATCCAGCCTTACTTTAGTTCAGTTCTCTCCTCTCCTCCTATAGTTGTTAGCGTAGTGTTTTCGTCTCCAGTGTTCCTTTCTCTATCGGAATCCCTGTTTTGTTTGTTTGCTCATTTGCTCGGTGTGCGCTCTGCTCGGTGTTTTCCCCCTCCAGGGTCCCTGCTCCACCCGGGCTACTGCCACGATACTCCTCAGTGCTCCTCCTGCCATCTGCCTCCCTCTGCTCGTGGCTCATTTCTGCTGTTTACCATATTCTAATTAAAACCACTTATTCTGCATCTACGTCTCCTGTCAGCTCCTTTAAACCAGTTGTGACACTACAAACTAAACAATCAACAAACTACCTAAAATATTAACAATTAAACACTAAGGACTACAATATATAACTTGGAATCTTACTAAATAACATTTAAAAATAAGAATTGTATATAAAATGCTAACTAACAATTAAATACTGATTAATTAATATAATTGATATTAATCCAATATCAAGATGTTATCAAAAGAATGACAAATTAGTACTATATAACAAGCTTTAAAAAAAACTTACATTTGTGTTAACTATTTAAAACTGAATGTAATAGTGTTTATTAAGAGCTGAGGGGATATGCTGAGATGGCTGCAGCCAGATTGTCTCGTGCAACATATCCACATCTAATGTCTGTCATTAAAGGTTCTTGCAGGTCAGTGTCTTCCTCCTCTGTAAAGTCGGCTGAATGATGTCACCACTGGCAATACACATGTCACTACCTCCAGGACAAAAGCTGGACCGGTGCAATGATGCACAGACCCAGGATACCCAACAAAAATATCTATAAACCTTCCCTGGTGGTCACAGATGGCTTGTAGCTGCACCTAGTGGAAAAGCTTCCTATTAAAGTAGCACTGTGTGTTGACGGAAGGGTTTTATACGTATGTGACACCCGTCGATGGCACCGACTGCCACTCTAAAAGCATTGGAGCCTGCCATGTGAGCAAATCCGGCTCCTACCACGTCCTCTTCATCCCCATTAGGTAAGGTAATGACCTTTCCAATGATCCCCACTTACTAACTTTTTGCAAAATGTCATGCACAGAAGACTTTGGTATGCCAAAGGCTCATGAAACCACACAATAGGACTCTGCATGTGCCAGCCAGTACAGGAACACCAGCACCTCAATGTCCTTGCTCCACCCATGGTCAGTCTCGCACCTTAATGCAGCAAATGATGTCTCCATCCATCATAAATTACAACACCTCAGCACAACAACAATCCCACCTACTCCATAAACAGCATTTACACCTTACCTGCCATGATTGTTCCTTCCCCTCCCCACAGTCTGGACCAGTCAAGAAGCAGGACACCAGCATTTACAGATGACCAATTAAAAAAAAGAACTGAGAAAACTCAAAGTGAAAATAAATACGAACTCCTCATTTTCTGTTTCAGAAGTTGTGGAACATTGGACTATTAATGATATGTAAACCAGAACAAGGCATTATAAGCAATCAACTGCCACTAGCTTCTTACAAACAAGGTTTCTGCTTTTAAGTAATGTAGGATTGTGTTCAACTTGATAAATATAACACACAGATACTAGAGTTCGGAACACACATGGCAGCACTGTTACACTGTTGTGCTCTCTGATGTTTGGACCAGAATAAAGACAGATTTGGAGCAAGTCCTGCTTGAGTGTCGTCCCACACATGCACTAGCAGCCCGCACTGCACATACACTATATAAGTCAGTAGTGAGAGAGATGATCCAGTCAGGTTGGCACTTTCACCTTTTGAAATGACACAAGGATGATTTTCAGTTGTTGTTAAAAATTTAATAGCCCAACATGGGGCTCAAACCCACAACCCTGAGACTAAGCATCTCATGCTCTATCGACTGAGCTAGTGGGGCTACAAAATCTGACTCTCTGCCCAACCACTTCCACTTGGGATCAGAAAATGTTTTTTGTTGTTTTTTAATACAAATTATTCATTGTTGAGCAACATGTCTTGCTTTAGATAAGTTATACCTCTAATGGTGTTTTAAAATCTTTGGGAATGTCTCCATTTAGTGTTTAAACAATAAACTGTAAAGTCCTATATAAACAATGAGTTGACAGAGTTGATGCAGCCACAGAAATCCCATCCAGTTTCTGTGAAGCTTATAGCATTACGTGTCTGTGGTGTAATCGGTTAGAGCATTTGGATTACATATACCATTATATTTACTACTGTGTACCAAAGTTTGTATAGAGCTTATTAGAGGTACTAAAATAAAATAAGTAAATTTGTGTGAAACAGATTATGTTCTGTTAAATAAAGTGTTTTAAATGTAACTTCTTTCTAAGTTTAATATCTTAAAATTTTTTAAATGATCTTGTATGTTGACATTCACAGCTCACCGTTAACAACCAGTTCGGAGATTTCCACTACATTTTATACTATTTTTACTGGTTTCACCAGATGAGGTCTAGTTGGGGACTATTCAAACATCACCATCTTTTCTCCTAGTTATTTGATTTTTCTGTTCCAGCCATAATTGAACACAAACATTACACATGATATCTCTTCATGTAAAAGCAGAATACACTGTTAAATGTTTGTTGGTGACACAATTGACTAGATTTCCATCTACTACATGGAAATCTTTCACAAGAGTCAGGAGTGTAACTGAGTTCTGTTAGTAGAAAGATAATCTAGCAGGAAGGATATGTGTCTTTGTAACACACAGGGCAGAGCAAGGACATAGAGAATCACTTAGTGATCAGCAATGCAAAATGACTGTTAATTTTGCTTTGAGTCATCACTAAAGACAAACATTACACATGAACTCTCTTCCTGCATAGGGAGGATAAGTCTGTTGAATCTTTGCAAATGTTACATACTGCTACAACTACAGCGTCAGTCAAAAGTCACAGGACATTTCACAAAGGCTGCCAAATCTATTGTTGAGATTTCTTCATCTGTAGCAGTCTTTGGACAACATTATTTAATGTCTACAGTCCCGGTTTTTCTGAATTTGAC
Organism: Parotocinclus spilosoma; assembly: GCA_033117975.1. Taxonomy (NCBI): domain Eukaryota; kingdom Metazoa; phylum Chordata; class Actinopteri; order Siluriformes; family Loricariidae; genus Parotocinclus; species Parotocinclus spilosoma. Next base: position 8,983 of record JAVSBV010074357.1, read on the forward strand.
TTTTTCTTTTAAGAAAAGCACATTATATGCAATTAAGATACTCTTTGTGCTAAATTGATTTTCTCAAAGCCTAAATGTACTCAAAGGTTGCAGGGCAGCTCCAGCAGGATACTTATTTAATATGGAAAGGAATCATTACCCCCAGGGGGTCAATATAAAATAGATGGTATATGTAGTTTAATACCGCTATCCATTACTTAATTGCAAAATACTACATCAGACAATACTTGCTTTGCACAGATCATTTTAAAGGACTTCCTCATCATTGGAAACTTGACATTAAGCTAAATAACACGTACTGTATGTCAGATATACAATCCTCTTCTAAACACAAGAGTTGAGTTATGTTATGTTATGTTATGTTATGTTATGTTATGTTATGTTATGTTATGTTATATAACACAAGAGTTAAGAGTTATAAACCAGCAAAGAAATTTTGTATCTGATGTTTCATAGCCAATCAAAAAGTGCTTGTGTTGGCCGGTAACTCAGTTGGTTGGAGCGTGGTACTAATAACGCCAAGGTTATGGGTTTAATCCCCATATTGGCCAAGTCCAAGCTTCTTACCAAACCATCATTGATCCCAAAAAGAGGGGTTCAAAAGCAACAGTCAAGATAAAAAATTAGGCTTCTGCCATAGAAATCAATATGGCTTGAGGACCTTCAATTAAGGAAAGTTTTCAATTCCAAGGATAATTGATTTACTGTTGCTGTATTTCTGTTGCTCCACCTGAGGACATTCTCTTGGATATTTGGTTGCTCCTAGACTGAAATTTTAAGTCACATGGCTCGTGTTTCCACAGCAGAAGGTCAAAGCGCTTCGACCAGGAATCAAACCCAATCAAACCCAGTTACTGAGGAAGACTTTTGAACACTATTTAACAACTATTTAACAAAAGCACATTATATGCAACTAAGTACAGATATACAACCCTCTTCTAAACACAAGAGTTATGTAATCATATTATAATCAGCAAAGTAATTTTGTATCTGATGTTACACAGCCAATCAAAAAGTGCTTGTGTTGGTCGTTTAGCTCAGTTGGTTGGAGTGTGGTACTAGTAACGCCAAGGTCATGGGTTTAATCCCCATATTGGCCAAGACCAAGCTTTTTACCAATCCATCTTTAATCCCAAAAAGATGGGTTCCAAAGCAACAGTCAAGAACAAAAATGAGGCTTCTGCCA
>JAVSBV010074368.1:0-10168 GCA_033117975.1 Parotocinclus spilosoma
GCCAAAGGTGGTTCTACAAAGTATTAAGCAAAGGCTGTGAATACTTATGTAAATGTGATTTCTTTGTTTTTTAATTTTAATAACTTTTCAAAATTCTCAAGAAAACTTTTTTCACATTATGGTCATAATGGGGTATTTTGTGTAGAATATTGAGGAAAAAGATTCATTTAATACAATTTGGAATAAAGCTGTAACGTAACAAAATGTGGAAAAATGAAAGCGCTGTGAATACTTTCCGGATGCACTGTATATGATATAGTCATGTACCCAGTTGTTTATTTACATACATTTTATTCTTATACAGATGACGATGAGTGTGCAAATGTCACTTATATCTGTGGTGAGAATGCCAACTGTACAAATACAGAAGGAAGCTATTACTGCACATGCAGGACAGGATATAGGACGACTGGACACCAGAAATTTCTACCTAATGATGGAACACACTGCACCGGTAAGGCATTATGTTCACCACCTATACAGCTGGACAGAATATGAGAATATAGCAGTACCAACTCCGACACTGAAATACACTACCTGTTACTGGGACTGTAGTGGCTTAGTGGTTAAGGAACTGGGATTTTAACCAGAAAGTTCAGGAATAAAATCCCACCTCCATCAAGCTGCCACTGCTGGGTCCTTGAGCAAGACCCTTAACCCACAGATGCTTAGATTGTAACATTTTTTATCATTTGTTGGTATTGTGCTTATTTATCCTTCTATAAATGTCAGCCCAAAAATAAGGTTTTGTGCATTTTTCTCTTCTTTTACCATGTATTTTGCAGATATTGATGAATGTGTGGATAGTCAAAAATGTGGTCCCTTCTCCCAATGTCACAACACAAATGGTTCTTTCTACTGCACATGCCAAAGAAATTATGCAATATCATCACAAGAAATCAAGTTTCAACCAAAGGGTGACACACAATGCAAAGGTGAAAAACATTAAACTAGCAGTTTATTGTGTATGGAGTTTGCTTTACTCTTCAGAAACTGACTGAGATATGTTTGATTTTATTTTCAGAGGACCCAAAAAAGAACTGTCATCAGGACATGCGCTGTATTTATCTAACTATTAACAAAACAGTTACAAATGTAAGTATGTTATACATGTAAACACTCAACCAAAATGTATTGTTAACCACAGCTGCAATATACAAAGCTTTCAGAGAGTTTTCAGACCCTTTCACAATTGTTATATTGTGGCCTAGATGCTCTTACTCAGAGTGACTTATATTTGATACATAGGTCATTACACTCTGAGCAATTGTGGATAAAGGGTCTTGCTCAGGGACCCAACAATGGAAATTTATGACAGCTGGGATTTTAACCCTTGACCTTCTGGTCAATAGTCCACTAGCCTACCACAGTCCTCGTATTTTAGCACAAAGTTTTAACATATCAAAATGTGAGAAAAGTGAAAGGGGCCGGAGACTTTTGAATGCATTGTAAATACTATTGTTAAAACTGTAGTATCTCCTTATGTAAAAGTTAGGTATGCTTGGCCTTTATACAAGACTGAAACACGTTTTTTTTTTTTTACATTTTTACATTTGATGAAGGCCTTAGGTTAAAACTTGTATTATAACAGTAAATGTAATTTTCTATGCTGTTAACATTAAAGGGATAGACCAAATATGTTACAATTTACACCATGTGTAATAGTAAGGATTTAATTGGTGAATTCCAGTATACAAAACATTTTAAAGTGTTGCACCCTTTTCATTTATGCACTGAATTTCCTGAAACAATATTATGCACTGCTGGAGAAATATGCAAATCCTTTTTGTCTTTCTTTGAACATGTTTTTGCCACATATTTTCTGTGTAGCTGGCTGACTAACTAGGAGTGTCATAACAGTAGCACTTTTTTCCATAACATTAGATCTTTATGTAATGTGAAGAGTTTAGTCAATTTAAACCATTCTTAAAGAGGCATTTAAATGTTATTTCCATTTAGATTTGCATCGATTATTTTTAGCATACCACACTAAAAACAAGAAGCTAAGAAAAATAGAAAAACAGCAAGAAAGGTCCATATATTCTTAGAGGTTTTGCTTCTTTTGGGCGTTTTAACTCGGCCTGAGGGGGGAATCTGAGGTGGGATCTATCAACCCTGGAATTAAACACTAAACCGCTAAACGGCTATCAAACATTTTCCAGAGGCTCTGATATGCAATATATACTCAAGTAAATAAATTATTTTAATTTTTTTATGTTAAAAATTGAAGTTTATGTCACATCTTTCTGTGAGATTATTGGCTGGTTGCAAAGTTGAAATCTGAATATTGCTTGGTTCATGTAAACCAAGAGGTTTCGCATTATCTGATTACTTAGTGCATGTATTCTCCTTGATTGGATTACTAACAAAATCTGATTTTCTGCAGTTAGCAGATTATTAAGTGCATGTAAATTCCATAAGTTATTTTAAATCCCAAAACATATGTGCAATATTGTGATTGACTTTTTGACACTATTAATATTGAAATAGTAAATAGCAAGCAACAAACACAAAACTGGTTAGTAATCATGTACCACATGTTAAGAGTGATGAGCGCTACAATATGATATATACAGTCTTAGTTCAACTCCTCAGTTTATGATAAAGTCAGCTTATAATGTATTTGTCGCAATCTTTTTCGCAAGCATTAATTTTTAGAAAGATAAGAAAGTGAATGAATGAATAATTAGAGATTAGTATATCTTAGTTTGTGCTAAACTGGTATAAACTGTGTTTCTTTGAGAGACCTCCCTCTTCTCCCCTAATATTTAGTTGCTACATTTTTCATGTTGTGAAACTGCTGATTTAGTTGTAGAAGTGGTGCCTGATTAAGCCGTATTTAGAGCATCATGATAGGAAGTCCTGTTCTGTGTGCACTTCTCACAATAAGAGCACAACTGTGTGGTACTGTGGTAGCCTACTGGTTAAGGTACTGGACTATGGACCTGATGGTCCTGGGTTCAAATCCTACCTCTGCCAAGCTGCCACTATTGGGTCCTTAAGCAAGGCCCTTAACCCACCATTGCTTGAATTGTAAGACTGTATCACCGTTGTCCACCACCACCTCCCTGTGCCCGTTTTGATGAACAGACTGTGAATGTTAAGTCTGTACTTAGAGCTTTTGATAGCAGCCCAGTAATCAGTTTAAGGTCAAATTTAAGGTCAGATAACATTTAGTTTACTTTGTTGTTTTGAGCTTACAGTCCAGTGTGTTATGTTGTTGGTTGGTTATATAAAGAGTTTGGGTGTGATGTGCTGAGTTTCAGGACCAGTTGTATTGCTCCCTTTCATATATATACACAAACACAAGCACATTTATGGAAAGAGAAGTCTTTTATGTCATAGTACAAGGTATTTCTTGTTACACTGGCAACATAAGCAGGTATTTTAGATGAGAGCAAGGAACTGAGAACTCTGAAGTTGTAAGAAGCAAGCACTTTTAACTCTTATGTGATGGATTACAGAGAATAAAATCTTTTTTTCTCCACACCCACCACAAAATGTGGCAGCTTACCACCACAAATAGAAAGTAGTTCTCAAATATTAACGAGTCAGCAATTGTCAGACAATCCACACACAGTTCTTGTGCAGAGGAGCGCAGATCCAGTGCAAATACTTTCCAGTGCAAAGTGGTAACACCTGTGTTTTAGTTTAGTCTGCTCGAGCTGTGTCATAAGTCATTAAAACTGCTGCACTACTACAGCTAATTAATCTGGTATGGTCGTTTATATATGGTTAAAGCAGGTTAATGGCCTGAAGAAGCAGAATAACCTTATTGGATCATGGCTGTTTATGCAAAGGACACTGTGCAGAGTTAAAGGGGCACATAAAGTGTGGGATGCTGCACTATGGAGCCAAGTGCTGTTTGTTGAAAACATATTCTGAGCCGTTCTCTGATTTGGGCTCAAGCACAGAGCCACACTGGCTTTGCAAATCTCAGGGTACTAAGGGTAAAATCATATCTTATAGAAGCACCAGGGAACAAGGACCTTCCCTTATTTATTATTAAATATATTTGATAGAGTAAATGAAAGAAAAGGATTCATATGAGGGAATGACAAAGTGTGTGTTTATGTAACTGTGACTGGAACTCAAACTCTCATTTAATGGGTGTCACCCAAACTTAAATAAAAGCTTTCTTATATTAATTTAGCTATTTATTTATTCTTTAGTTTATTATGTTCTTACTCATTCTCAGTGGCATGACATTACCCCACAATCACGTAGACAGTGGCCATTCCAGTGAGCAGTTATCTTAGTCAGATATGGTTCCTATAGCAAGCAAGAAAATATTAGCTGAGTACTTCATTATTAAATAAATATTTATGTAAGATTTTACATCAGAATGGTTAGAAGGGCCTGACTGCATGTCACTGTTAATTTTACTATTTGTTCCTTCTTATCAGCAGCATCTCATGCACAGAAGCTGCACTGATACTGGCCCATTGCCAATTTAAATAGCATGTCAGCCAGGGGCAGCTTGTAATGACTAAGTGCAATAACATTAAACGAGCTAGGCCATGTGACCATGCCATGGCTTGAGGCTACGTTCTTTGACTGTGCAGAGTACCTGGTGGCACTCCTCCTGATACTGCTGGCACTCTGACAGACCCACCGCATAATATTGTGTAGATCCCCATTATGATCCCAATACTTTTACCCGTATCTGGCACGCTAGAGGTTTGCAGTAGATCCTTTAAATCCTATAAATTAACAGATGGGGCCCACATATGCTTGATTGGATTTAGAGGCTTAAGTCAACACCATGAATTCCTGAAACCATTTTCGAACATTTTTTTGTGTGGCTGGGCACATTATTATATACATTTATATAAGATTAAAATGAAATCTTTTCAGATTAAAGATCACAATTCCACTATATTCTCCTTACACACAGACAGTTCTAGGCATCAGTTTTTTAAGACACCTTGCATACTTTAGCCTATGATTGCTTTTAAACCTTGCTGGTGACAATGTGTACAGGAAGTAGCTGCTCATGAAAAGTGCAGTAAGCATTCTATGATAGTCATAGGTGAAGCGCTGAGGTTATACTGGGTGCAGAGGTGGCAGTAGTAAAGTACCTTTAATTTTAACTTTCTATTCAATAATACACTACACAACCTAATTAAAAATACTTATGCAAAGGTACAATTAAATACATAATAAGTAATGTACAGATGCCTTAAACATAATTCAGTAACAAAGTACTTTGTTACTTACCACCTCTGGCTCAGTCATGTAATAATCAAAAGCCATCAAAGGTTTTATATCAGATAATCTATAATCTAAAAATTCAACAATTTTTGTGTTGTTGTAATTGTGTAAATGTAATTGTACTAATGTATGTGCTGTAATGTAATGTACGTATAATATGAGCAGTAATGTATATGTTTATTTAGTATAACTGTAGTATAGCTGAAAAAGAGATACTGTGCATTGTCTTAAAATGTAATGTGTTTACAGAATGACAAATATGATTATAGTATATGACAATTAATTTAAGAATCCACTCTGCAGTGTATATGTTCCAGTGTTGTCTCTTTAGTCATTTTGAGCTCATTGTTTGAGAGGGAATGGTGCTCTCTGGTGGCACATTCATGAGATAATGCAAACAAAGTGACAGAGGTTAATTACAGATAACTTTACCCTCATTTATTTTGTCACTGTTGTGTTATTCCTCCCAACAGACTCCCTGCAACTAGACAATCTATAAATCTCTGTTTACATTATAAAAGTTTTTTTAAATTTTGTTTTACCCATTTCATCACATGTAGCGTTATACATTCAGAAATGCTATGTATTCCAGTCAGAGCTCTGTCGTTTGATAATAAATACCAAATGTTTGTGGACACCCCTACCAATCAATGATTGTTGTTAGAATTGTGGCGGTATATTAGTCTTTCTGAAATCCCTAGTGGCTGAACTTGAACTGTCCCTGTAGTTATTACAACTAAACATTTTTATGTACAGCAAAAAAATCCATTCATTATCACAGTACAAAATTATCACACACCAAGCACTTTGTTTAGGAATAACAGACTGAAAAGTCTTCATGCTTTTGTGCACGTACATAAACTACTCATAAAACAGGCTGACCTTGATGTGTGTAGGAAGTGTAGCATTGCCTACCGCACCCATTCCCCTCCCCCCTATGTTGTTATTGTTGTCCATTCTGTTTGTGCTTTTTGGAGAAAGACTCTTTAGTTCAGCTTCTGTTTTCTTTAGGTTTACTAAAATGTGATCATGAAATCCAAAATTTGCCCTTGCTCTTATTGGTAGTGTTCGCCCCCACGATGACCATTACTTTAAGCGTGATTAGACATCAGAGGCAGTCGTTGATGCAAAAATTTGCAATTGCTGTGATTTAGTGTAAATGCTGTCACTGATGGTTGTTCACACCTCACAATAGTGTTTAAAGCCTCTTAAAATGTCTCATCTTTGTAGATCATTAACCTGCCAGATCCACAGCAACAAATGGAGGAGATAAAAGAACAAACATCAGGTGACCTTGCTCCAGTTGCAATAATCTCTTATATTGAAGCCATGGCAGCCTTCACATTACATTTTGCAAATGAGACTCAAAAAGAGGGTGCCATGAATTCAACTATATGGGTAATTATGAAATGTTCATGCACGACGTTTAATAAATGTTTCATGTGAAATAGAACTATATAATGTCAATTAATTAATTACGGTTTAGTATTTTATGTTAAGCAGGGGTGCCAGTTTTCTGCTAGTGCAACTACAAACCCTACCCATTAGACCCAGAGTAACCAGGAACTATTGACGGGCCCCTGGTGAGACAGGATATCAACAAGTTAAAGCCTCCCTGACTTACCACCTTGGTTTGTGTGGAGCTTACAAGGTGGTAATTGTTTCCCAAACTGTACTAAGGCTAAAACCAATCATTTAGAGATCTGTGGGGAATGAAAACCCACAAAGAGAGAAATAACATGCAAGCTGAGACAACCGTCACCTAAGTAGAGGTGGAATACAAACTAGGGAGGCTCAGCTTTGGAAACTAGTAAACCAACTGAGCTCCTTTAGTTCATACTTCAAGATGATACATTTTCTCTGATTGTGCTTTCCCTCTCCCCACTCTCACTTGGGTTCTGTTTCCAACTTGATCTCATCATGGGTTTTTAACTGTCCATCTGTTCATATCCTGTTTCACCTGGAGCACTGTTATCTATCCAATGTTCAGAATTCTACTGGGTCTATGGTTCAGTATCTTTAGGTCTTAAGCATGCTATAATGCTCTATTTATATTCTGCTTATTCTTTATTTATGCTAAGTGGTCACTGCACCTTGTAGTTATACAATTACAGACTGTGCTCCATATGTTTCTCTACACACTTTGTTAGTCCCCTTTACTCTTTTCTCTAAGGTCCAATACAGTTCAGAAACTATTTGGGTGTTACGTCATTCTCAGCACTGCAAAACTGTGACACTAGGGTGTGTTAGTGTGTGTTGTGCTGGTACAATTGGATCAGACACGGTAGTGTGCTGCTGGAGTTTTTAAACACTGGGTTCAATCACTCAGCATTCTATGGCATATCTACCTTATTGATCACATTGTTAATGTAAAGTTTGAGACTGTAGCTTGACTGTTGCTGCACACTTTAGGTAGTTATTCTCTACTTCTTTATCGGTTCTCATAGGATGCCGCTAATGACTGGACATTTTTGGCTAGTGGACTATTTTCAGTCCAGCAATGACACTGAAGTGATTTATAACAGCACAATTTATAGCAGCACCCTGAGCTTTGTCTGATCCACACATGCCAGTACAACACACACTTATATCACACCATCACCATATCAGTGTCACTGCAATGCTGCAACCCAAACAGTACCTGATCAGAGGTGGTCCTGTGGCGGTCCCGACCATATGTATATAAAGAAACAGACTTCAGTCTGTAATTGTAGAACTACAAAGTACACTGATCACTAAAACTTAAAAGAAAAATTGGAATATACAATGCACAAGAATTTTGCATAGTACTGTATTTTAGAAAGACATTCTTTTCATAGCATGCATAAAATATTGTTACAAAAACAGACTTGGGCATGAATGTCTCCTTTAATATGTCTTGATTAGTTTTAAGTTTGTATACAGAACTTAAATGTAAAATGTGGGGTCTTGTGCAGAATTTGGTTCATAGTGTGAGTAATCTGGTGGAGAAGGAAGAAATTGTTGCATGGAACAGCTTGAGAGAGGATACAAAAGACTACTACATTACTAAGCTTCTTGACACAGCAGAACAGGGCACAATGATGCTTTCTAAAGTCTACAACCACACAGCTGAGGTTGAAGTCAAGCAAGGTGATGTAGGTAAGAGAAGTGGGGTAAGCTTAAAAATGTTTTTGGTATGTAACATATGTTTTAGAAACAGAATGCTGCATATTTAATTCCTATTTAATTAATCTTTTTCTGTTTTCAGAACTGAAACTCTACAAATTTAATCCCCATAGGAAACAGAAGTCTAGTGTCTCAGTTTTAATAGGGGGTGATTCCATTTCACTTCGATCCAAATATAAAAGCAACGATAGTAAAAATGGTGAGAATTTAGAATATATTTTCTGAGGCCATCACTTTTTCCGTTTTTAATCAAGCATATTATATGAACATATGGTGTATGTATTTTAAACATGCACTTTCATTCTTAAGGGAACGTCTCTATAGTATTCCTTCACTACAATAGCATTGGACAACTGTTGAAACCCAGTTCCGATCCTGGGGTGACAGACTACAGTCGGTATGCAGAATCAGGAGAGATCATAGTAAATTCTCCTGTAATTGCTGCTGCCATAATGCCACCTAATGTTTTCCCCTTGGAACAAGTGACGTTTACCCTGAGGCACACTGAGGTATGATCATTTGACCTTCATGGCATTGTGTTTATGCTTTTCTGTGTTTCTGTGATCCACTGACATACAGTATATTTACTCTAAAGCAGACAAGTGTACCAAAAAGCTATATTAATTTTTGCTGTATTACATTTTTGTGCATTATATTTAGTATTTATAGGATAGGTCATTTAGTTTAATTTGCGCTGAAAAAAATTATGACCACTCCCAAAACAAATAACAAATAATGTTGATTACCTCATTATACCTGCATATGATGGTCTCAGGTTTGATAAATGGTAAGTAAAAAGTTCTTCTATTGTTTGGTGATATGTTGGACACAACAGAAAGTGGCTAAATGTAAAGCTTTTGGGGCACTCCCAGTCAGCATTTATGAGCACATACCAACAGAGAAGCTTAAACAAAAATCAGTGATAGGCTCACTGATGCTTGAGGAAAAGGAAAAATACTCTGTCTGGTCCTAACCAACACAATGGATACTGTGGTACAGAAACGGTGCACTGTATGCTGGTTATGGAAGGAATGTGTTACAACAAACAATGTATCACCATCCTTTTTAACACAAATGCTTAAAAGCACCACCCTCCAAAAGTAATAGAACAGTTAGGTCAATTCTTTTATTTTTGCTGTAGACTAAAAACATTTGAGTTTGACATTAAAAGATGAATATGAGACGAAAGTGCATCATTTAAGCTATGATTTTCAGGTATTTACAGGAATGTGATACACAGTTCAGAACATAGCACTTTTTGTCTGATGTCACCCATTTTTCTTGTGAGCAAAAGTATTGGAACATTTGTCTGTGTCAGTCTTGTGTGACCATACACTTGCTCAATTAAATAAAACCATATGCTCCTTTTTTAAACTGGTTTTTTATATTATCTTTTTTTTACACGTAAATATGACAGTGAAGCTTAAAACACTATATGAGAGAGTTGAATAGTAAAACAAACAGCATGTCTGTGTTTTAAATAAATAATAATTTGAATAATCAGCAAAATTTGCATGCAATTCAAAAAACAACAATATCCTTGCTGTTTTATATTTGCATGTACTCTGCATGGGATTAGGTTTCAAATTGATGTAATAACACTGTTTGTCAATCATTCACTGGCCCATCAATTGTTGGAGGGCAGCAGCGTTGGTCCTCACTTCCACTGATGTCTCCACTGGCATTTTTAGCAAAATGGCTTCCAGCTAAGGAACTTGGGTGTTGCACCCAAAACCCAAAAATGTTTTGTCCATATGTGTGGGCTGCATATAGGAACTTGGCATATGGAAAGAAAATATATATAGAA
>JAVSBV010074389.1:0-10167 GCA_033117975.1 Parotocinclus spilosoma
CTTTGCCGCATCACCTCTCACTGTAAATCTAATCTTCTCCAATTTAAAAAAATGCAATACATCGCGGAGCCACATTGTAGGAGGTTTTGAGGATTTCCAAAGTAAAAGGATACACCACCTAGCCAACAAAGATGTAAAGGCAATAATATCCGACTGGGTTTTTGAAAGTGAGAATGCATCTGATGACAGCCCAAATATAGCAATAAGAGGACATACTTGCATTGACAGCATTTCTATCTCCCCTATTATTAACAAGCCAGTCTCCTTAAGAACACTGCAACAGTTTGTCTTGCTTACAGTGGAGATGATACTTTAATTAATAGTGATTAAAATGCATGTGACACAACATATAATTGAATGTTCGGCTTGTTTTAAAGGCAAAGTTTTCAACAGATTAAAACATTCCTTTCTACTGTGGTTTGAACAACTTTACAGAGGCTAAAATTGTAAAATGTCTGAATGATATTGTTGTAAAGGTATGCACAGTTTAATGACCACATTACTTTCTGTAGAACTGGTTGGTGACTAGATATTTCCATAGTTATCATAGTCCACAGTGGACAAAATCTGAATGCATACGATACATAAATGTGTCAGGGATTTTTTTGGACCGAAGCCAAAAATGTACTGACAGGCAGTATTACAAACAGCACAGACCAGCCAAATGAAAGAGACCTAACAAGTGAATGTGAATCAGTGTATATAGTTATAGGTTTCAGAAAACAGGGAGTTGGGAACAAACAAAGGAAGTACTACTTACAATAGGACAGACGCATGGTATGAATGCTATTCACGGATTGTTAGAAATAAGTACGGTAGTAGAAAGTCATGCAAACAACCACAAGTACCTTGCACAACAGAATTTGAACAATCTCTTGTTAAGACGTGAGACGTGTGTGCACACACACACAAATTAGGCTTGCCAGGTCCTATAAGAGAAACAAGCCACCAGGGGCTGTATTCATAACGATTCTTAGGACTGAGAGTTACTCCTCGTGAAAAGTTGCTCCCTAGCTCCTAGAAAATATTAGAATCATGGGTGTTTCCCTCTGACAGTTAAAAGCTTCTAACCTGAAAAAGGAGTATGGAGGAGGAGGGATTTTTCTCAAATAGGAGGAGAAAATCCATTACAAAATAATGAGATCACATTTTCTCCAGTTCATAGACTATCCAAAAGATTAACTGAGCTACAAAAATCAGTCAGTAAAATATAAAGTCAGTAAAATATATATATTTTAAAACTGATCTGTGATCAGTGTGAAATAGTCAGAGATAGGCTATGTCTGTTATTTGAACGTAAAGGTTTATAATATTCTATATTTCACCAGTTAAGAATGTTTGTTGTTATTGGGTGTAAATTTGGTCCGCCCTAAGAGGTTTCTTCCCTCTTAAACTCCCACCTCTGCTCATGGATATGCAGCACTGATTGGTCATTGTGGTGATCTGCCGTTTACAGCTGCAGCTTCCCGAGTTAAAAGACGGGGTTTTTATTTCCTGTTGTAATTTGTTGTAATTGTTAAGGCTTCAGTCATTAAAGTGAACATGCATTGATTGGATGGTCATTAAATGGTGCTTGTATTTGAATTGTTGTGGCATTCGGATGTAATACAATCTTATGAAAATATATACTGCTCAGAAAAATTAGTGGATATGTCATTACAGGATATTTCCCTTAGAAATCCTATCCTAATTTTTGTTCGCAGTGCGCTTTGGCAACGGCACTATTTGTTTTAGATGTTTATATAGGAAGCTTGACTTATAGGCACAAATGTCAGTAGAAGTTACTGAAGCACGATATCACTGTTTGTTTTAATGAATGTGTGCTTAACGAGCAGCCAACGGTGCTACTTTCAGCAATACAATAACGGAGAAGATGGGGCCGAGATGACGGTATGAAACGACTTGCATCCTCTTAAAGAAAGAGTGAGCAAAAAAAAGGGTCCTTTTACAACAGAATCCTGAATAACCTTATCAGAGGGGCATCATTAGAAACAAGAGTGATTTTTTGAGTTTCTATCTATTCTCGGCATGGGCGTCCTGAATGACAAAAACACTTTTAAACATAAATCTCTTGACATTACTATTGTTCCTCCATAGCACTCGGGCTTTTTGACTTTCCTTTCTCCTTTAAAGCTGAATCTCTTTTCCGTCTGAGCACAAAATACCATGCTATTTGAGGTGGGGCTGCAGTCTGTTCTACAGGTTCTTGATTGGAGTGTGAGAGAAAGTTGGCTGGCAATCCAGGGCCCGACAGTCCTGACACAGGTCTGGAGGTTTGCCAGACTTCTGGATGTCCAGTATTAAAAGCCGTATGAGCCAATTATGTGCTCCATTATTTGTAATAGTAGACTTTAGAATTAGAAACAGTGCTGGTCACAGAAGGAGTCTTTGTTACAGAGTCCAAGTATCAATCATTTACCACCAGATGCTATTTATGTCACTGTTTTTTAACCTGTGCCTTTACTCTTAAAAACTTTTATTTTAAAAATAATTATAAAAAATATTTTTGAAAATAATCAGCAATGGCATATACGGCATTCAGGTAGAACAACAGCATGAACATTTCTGGGAATTGAAAGAGGTTGTAAAGCAGAAGTGAGTCACAGTGTGCTTTTATTAAAGCAAAAGCCATCCCCTGTTTTCCATGTAATTAGAACGCTTCCTTCTTTAATACTTATTGGTTTTCTGTAGAATTGCAATACGATTCTGAACAGCCTTACCCATTCCTTTTATTGGCTTCCAGTCAAGAGCCAACCCTTGCCTTTTCAAAAGTCAAGAACAATTTGGCTTTCCTCACTTATCAAGTGTCATTTAACTTTTGAATTTGTTATCAACCAGCATGGAAATGGAAGGATGTAACACAACCTCAAATCAGAAAGTTTGGACACAATTTTTTTTGGAAAATGCAGATATAAAAAGAGCAACATGCACTTTTTTATTTAATTAAAGATGATATCAATCTATCAATTTCATGTTTTGCTTGGTCAACTTCAGTTAATTTTTAATAAACATATATTAGTGCATCTGAATACAGCCAGAGAATACAGGAATTGTGTGTGCACTATAAAAATAAATGTAGATTATTTTTAATTATTATTTATTGTGACCTCCCCTTGTGCTGAAGCTTGATCAATTCAGGGTTTTTTTGGAAGCATTGCATCCAAGAAAGCACTTTTTCGGGATTTTGAAAGGATATGCTAAAGCTCACAAAGCTTTTGGGTTAATTTGTTGACAGTATATTATATATGGCCATTACACCATTGCTCGAACAGCAAATCCAATGGGAAAAAAGACTTTTGCACAGGACTTTGTATAAAAATGAATTCCTGCAATAATATTTCAATGTGTAGTGGAAAACGTTCTCAGAACTTCATATCACCGCCTGTAGTTTTTTACATTGTACCCGCAAAGAACTAAGACTAATGCCATTCTCCGCAGGGTGTCCGCACTGCAAGAATGCCGTCCCTCACTTGGTTTCCGCTGCCGAGATGTTTAAAGAGGACCGCAAGGTGAGACTTAATCCCATTACTGATTTTTACCTTTTAAAGTAAGGATGTTTTCTCAGTTTCTCCCATCTTAAGTCACTCCTAATCTGCTTTTCAAGGTCTCCTTCGTACCTGGTGTCATTTTGTTAAATGTGTCCTGCTGTCACATTCTCATCTTTACCCCTGAGTTCGATCATAGAATGTTCTTCTGCTTTTCATCAGTATAATTCTATTTATGTCACTGGTTTGCCGTCCTAACTTTTTAATTTACTCCCATTCTTTGTATTTTCTGCTTTGACAAATTAACTCTTGAACTCTGCTTCACACAACTGTCATCCCTTATCAGTCGTGCAAAATCGTTGGCTACACATTCTTGTTTGCAAATGGATGCGCTACATCATGCATAACGTCATCTGGTAGCCTTGAGGTTGGGATTCGTGTGATTGTTTTTTGGTTTAGTCAAGTTTGTAAGGACATTTTGCCAGGAAAGCTGGCCGCTTTTTTAAACTATTTTTCACAGCTTATTTTGTGAGACACCCATGTTTTTATGGAAGCACGTACACAATGTATACAAAAGCTCCATCTACAGGCAGCAATCAGCTGGTGGTGAAGTGCCAAGTGTAAGTGTGTAACAAGTGAGAAGACCCGAGCTGGTTTCTATTACAGAGCAACAAGAGAATAGTTGTTCGCTGAGGAATAAGGTTTATATCTTTTGACCTAATCAAATAAAGGGCTGAGCTCTGACTGGTGGCCAATAGTAATGTGCTGTTATATATATTTTACCATTCCAGGATTTTTTTCCTTTAATTTTAGTCGGTTCTTGGACTGTGGATTAATATCTTTATATTATATACAAAGGGTTTAGCTTTCCAGTTCCTTTATTTATATTATAGAACATTCTGACAGTCCAGTGTTTTGTTTCTAATAAGTTGAATTGGCCCAGTTTAACAGTAATTCTGCAGGGCCAAGCCAGTATGAATTAGAATGAGTAAATCTTTTTTAGGGTATTGGTTGTCTGCACCTGAATACGAGCAAGAGCAAACAAGTTGCTGGCATACATTTATCAAAGTCTCTTTCTTGCGATACTAACGAGCCTGCTGTATATTAAGTTGTATCCTCCTGTTTAATTACTTATGTACAATGAGACCTGTTTATCTTAAAGCTAATAATCACTACCCAGTGTACATCCACACAATCTTTCATTAATGATTTTTCGAGCCAGTGTCACCTGATAAAACCTCCAGCAGGACATGATAAAAGGGTTTCCTCACCGTGTTTCTCATCCACTCTACCCTAAAGCCACTGCATGGTGATCGATAACAGACTTGGCTGATCCTCTAAAAACGTTTTTTTCCACACTGGTTTTCCTTATCTGCACTGAACTGTGAAAGTTACTGCCGGTTGTTCTAATGTGTTATATTGTCCTAATGAGATCAGTCTCATAAGCAGCCAATGAAATATGACGTTGCATGTGTAGAATTAGTCTTGCTATTGTTAGCCATGGGGGTAGCAACGCCGCCTCACAGTGAGAATGTCCTGGGTTCGATTGTAGGTGGAGCTTCCTTGTGTCTGTGTGGATTTATACCAAGTACTCTGGTTTGGTCCCACAGTCCAAAAATGAGCATTAGGTTAATTGATTACGCTATCAAAGCCTCAGCCTGTGTGTCTGTCACTGAATGGCCATTGATGCTGAAGAGCAACATTTAAATAAAATTAAATAAATAGTCTTAACCATGCTTAACCAGATCTTTATGTAGTTAATAGATGAAGTCTGTATAGGATTTTCATATTTGTACAATGCATTAGGAGACCCTTTCATTTTTTTCACACTTTGTTTGAGACTTAAAATAAAATGAAAAATTAAAATGTGTCCTTATGAAGCTTTTCTCAATAATACTCAACTAAAATTTGGCATTGGTATGAGTGTTCTGAGCCTTTATGAGACTCTTTGAGATGTTTCTACACTTTGATTTGTGTCTACATGCTTTGAAAAGCACACACTTGTCTATATGAGGTAGCAATAAATAGTCAAACCAAACCATGAGGAGGAAAGAACTGCCTGTAGAGCTCAAAGACAGGATTGTATATAGGCACAGATCTTCAGAAGGCTACAAAAACCTGCTAAAGCTCTTAAATGAGAGAAGTATGGAGCAATCATGCCTCTTTCTAGAGCTGGTTGTCAAACCAAACTAAATAACCAGAAGAGAGAGAGGTGACTAAGAAGCCAATAGTCACACTGGCTGAACTCCAAAGATCATGTGTTTAGATGGGAGAAACTTCCAGAAGGTCAGCCATCACTGCAGCACTCCATCAGTCTGGGCTTTATGAGAGAGTGGCCAGACATAAACCTCTCCTCTGTAAAAGACACATGAAAGCCCACCTGGAGTTTGAAAAAAGCACCTGAAGTACTCTGACTGTGAGAAACAGGTTGGGCAGGCACACACGTGTCTAGCCTGGATTGTGAATGATTAATGTGTTGGTTCAATACCAAACAGCTGGATATGTGTTGTGGTTTAGGGTATTAGCTAGAAAATGTTTTTCGTTTATTATTTAGATTATGGTAACATTCAGTTCACATACTTTAAAGCAAGAATCTTTAGGCATGTAGTATTCGATTCCTCCCATTTGGACCTAACAACAAAATTTTTTTGTGTGATTATTCTCTAAATTTCACCACAGTGATTAATGTCATTAAGACTCAACTGATTGCAGTCTGTCAGGTCTGCTTGAAATCGCCATCGAAGTTTAATAACCCAAGACCCAAAATTGCCCTTTGTTCTCCATTTGGCAGCTATTGCAGTTATGACATGCTGACAGGGACAAAGTACGCTGCTGTCTCTTTCACTGCAGGGGGCAGATTGTCTGATGTCTATTGTACGTGTATTTTTGACCAATGTCGTTGTATTTTAAATATTTAATAGGTTTTATAACCCTAGGGATGAGTAGGTTGTTTAATTTTGTATATTGACAAACGCCATCACTTCTGTGATGGCAGCCTTTGTGATATGTTGGCCATCTCACTCAGTTTTCCCTTCCCCTTTCTTGGCTGCCACCTTTTTAAAAAGTGTTCTTAAAATGTGACTGAGAATGTATATTTACATTTACAGTATTTAGCAGATGCCCTTATCCAGAGCAACTTATACAATCTTACAAACCAAGCAATTGGGGGTTAAGGGTCTTGCTCAAGGACCCAACTTTGGCAACTTGGCAGGGCGGGATTTGAACCCCGGTCCTTCTGGTCCATAGTCCAGTACCTTAACCGCTAGGCTACCAAAGTCCAAAGTATATATGGTCATGATGCCATTTTTAAAACAATGGTATATCTGATCTAACAGTGGCCTAAGACTTTTTCACAGTACTGTAGGTGTGTCCCATAACCCATGATCTGAACCGGTTACCCACTAAAAAAAAAGGTGACCAGGAAACGACGAGTAGATGGTGTCCTGAATGGCTTCTTACCTCTACCTCCATTTTTACTGGTTAATTATGAGGTATTATTTTGTATTTAGAAGGCCAGCACAGTGGTTAGCACTGTCCCCTCACAGGTCCTGTATGCAATTTGTATGTTCTCAATGTCAATATTACAGTTTGATTCTCAAAATCACTTTGCAGATCATGTATGCTGCTGTGGACTGCACTAAAGGACAGAACCATGAACTGTGTAAGCAGGAAGGTGTGGAAGGTTACCCAACCTTTAACTACTACAATTATGGCAAGTTCAGTGAGAAATACAGCGGAGAAAGAGCGGTGAGTGATTTAATTTCTTTGATTAAGTACAGTTATTAATTATGTGTTGTCTACTACAATCTACAGTGTGTCATGTTGGTCCAAAATCATAGCAACAAAAGATTTTATTTACATATTCTTTATTCCCAAAACCACAGTCTACAACCATGCATCTATCCAGTACCCTGAAACTTTGCCTCAGGTCTGCTAACACAACTGTTATTGGATGTAGTCTGGTAGATTCAGAAGACATCTCTTTATTTATGAGAGGAATTATTTCCGTTTGTTGGGCTGTTCTTGCTCAGACACACCCTATGATGTGGCACTTCTGGAACACCACAGTTATGTACTTATTGTATAATCAGCTACAGTTAACATAGAAATGCAGTTTGTATGAAGGACGCAGAATGAAATTCAGGTGTTCCAGACCCAGCTCTATCCCAAAGTCACCATTGTGTGGTTTATCATAGTGGCATTGATTTGTTAATCATGTGATAATGAGTAATATGCCGGTGCAAATGTATCAAGCATGGCAGCATCACTGAGGTTTTAATTATAGCGTGAATGATTAATCTAATTTCTACCTGCTCGTGTTTCACATTAAAGAATCAGCCATGAGAGGCGACAGTTTACACCAATCAGCCATAACATTAAAATCGCCTGCCTCCACAAGACCTCTAACTATGTTAAGCAGTGGTTATGTTGTGTGGTTGGGTCTCCATACACTGAACTTGTTTGCCTAGTAGAACCAGATTGAGTCCACACGTCAATATCTCAGAACAAATGTCTAGAATATCAACAGAAAAAAGGATAACCATGCAACCGATCTCACCAATGGATGCATTCTATACAATACACTCGTTTATTCTGAACAAATTTCAGAACGAAAGGCACGGTAAATTGCATGACAAGCTACAAATAAGTACTAGATACAACAAAAAGGTCCTGGGTTCAATCCCAGGGTGGAGTGGCTTGGGTCCTTTCTGTGTGGAGTCTGCATGTCCTTTCCGTGTCTGCGCGGGTTTACTCTGGGTACTTCGGTTTCCTCCCACAGTTCAAAGGCATGTTAGGTTAAATGATTACTCTAAATTGGAATTGGCTTTTATGTCTATATATATGACTAGTTTTGAGATGAACGTGCATATGGATATAACCTTGTGTGTCGCCAAGATGGCCACTGATGCTGATAGCAAACAATTTAACATAATTTAAACACTGGTGAAAATGGGCCAAACTGTCAACTAAACGTAAAGTCAAACAACACTAACAGTAAAACTTATTTTAATAGACTGCCCAGTGGCGACCACAGCAAGTGGAATAAATTCAACAAGCTGCTTAAAACAATCCTGTGATTTTGAGTACAGTGAACTCATAGTCATGTTCAAGAAACCAATTCAAACCAGAGAAGATTTGAGCTTAGTGATGTTCTGCTGGAATTAGAAGGATGCACATGGGCAGCAGCAATACTCAGGCGGGCTGTGGTGTTTAAACGATGCTTATTTGCTATTAAGGGACCCAGCATGTGCCATGAAACAACCTGAATCGTTTAAACAAGGCTGGATGGATTCATGCTTTCATGTTGTTTGGACCATGCCTATTCTTAGCTAACAGGCTATCTAGGTGTAGTCTTGTGCTGCTGTAGCTCATCTGCTTCAAGGTTCTGAATTAATCCAATTAAACTGCAGCAGGTCATGACAGTGGCTACATGGCTGAATGCACCGAGTTGCTGCCATGTGATTGGCTAATTAGATATTAGCATTAACAAGCACTTGAACAGGTGTACCTAATAAAATGGCCAGGGAATGTAGAAGCATCTATTGTCAAATGGTTCGATGGAGATTCCTTGTTAGTAACCATAACTGCCTGTTAACTGTTTAAAATGTTTTATTGTTCAGTCTTTTTATTATTGTTTTATCTCTGTTTGCTCCACGCAGGAGGCTGGCTTCACTGGATTTATGCGAAGCCGAAGAGGACGCGACCAAGAGAAGGTGGGAAAGCGAAAGGAGGAACTCTAAGATTAATGGTGTGGCCATAAACAGGGCAGGAGCCTGTCATTGCACTGTGACCAGGCAGGAACCTCCCAGCACTGACGCCACACACGTGAAAACCTCAGCTAAAGAGAGGATATTTTTATACAGCTTTACCCTCAAAGTTTGTAATACCAACATTCAACCCCAAAAACCATGCGAGATTCAGCTTTCATACACATTTGCGACGAGGACAGCTACTCTTAAATGCTGTGACCACAGATCATCTTGAATCTATGCAATACCGAAGAGTCGCCCTACACACCGGCGACTTCTGTTTGAAAAGTGCGAAGCCATCATTGATATCGCAGGTCTCCCTCATGCCCATCTTCGTAAAGATAAACCACATGTGTACAATCACTTTCAGATATTTTTCTACATAATGTATGTGTCAGCTCAATGCTCAGAAAGACAGCAGAAGAAAAGGAATATGTAGCGTCAATCTGTGGCCTTAAACGTTTAAATTTTATTCGGGGCTTTTTCGGCGGTGTAGCGGGGCCAAAATACAATCGAGCTTTGGATTTGAAGGGTTTGGATTATAGCTGTTCTGCCTCTGTATTCCTTGTCTTGTGTTTCATTGTCAGCTGTGGGAGAATAAAATACAAAAAATAGAAAGCTGACAAAAGATTAGTATACAACTTTCAAAATTAGTAAGTATTTTTGGTAAGGTTTACCCCTTATATTCCACCGTTTTTACACAATTAAATGGCCAAAAAAGTAATTAAAGACTGCCGTGCTGACCAAACCTGATGTCTAGTCTCTGGCTTCTGACTTACGGCACGAAGAGCTGACATTAAAATTTTTAGGATTAGTAAGTAATCGAGTTAGCGTAGTTCTGAATCTGTAGAAAATTATAAATCTCCTCACCTCCTTTGTATACAAAATAATACACACACACACACACACACACATATATATATATATATACA
>JAVSBV010074400.1:0-10166 GCA_033117975.1 Parotocinclus spilosoma
ATTTAGTCAATGACATGTACACACAACAGTATATATTTAATCACTTATTTTTTGACATTTTAGGGGAAGCTGAGCTTTCCTTGCAGTCTTAGAGCAATCACCACTGGTGTGAACAGTATGTTTGTACTTGACTAGTTGACAACTTTCAAGTGTTTGATTTTTGTCCCTGGAGTAACAAATTCCAAGCTTTGTAAATGAGTACATGTTACATGTACATTATGGTGACAAGGTGACAAGAAGAGCTACCTAACAAGGAAGAGGTGTATATCACAGTTACATATTAGGCATAGAGTATATTAATGGACACATTCTAATATTATCTAATATATAAATGTTATTAATTTGATATATTTTCAGAATAATCAAATTTTGATTAACACCCTGGATCATTGAATGTGAATGAAACGTAATTATTTAAACCTATCTAATATTGTTCCTTGAAAGCTTTGTTAGTGCCCTTTACTGTGGTTGTGTGTTAGTGTATGTTGTTCTGGTGTGAGTGAAATAACACAACTGTGCAACAATGGATGTGCTGCTGTCTCTGACTTTACACCTATGGGCTTGAGCATTACGGTGGATGTCTTTAACAGTCTTTAAAGTCTTTAAAACTCCAGCAGCACTGTCATGGCACCAATAAGCTTAACTATTATAGAACTGTTCTAAAACTGGTTGAGTGAAGGTTAATGACATAACAATATAAAAAATATTAACACAGCTTTTCAAATTCTGAACGAGAAAAACATTAAACTGTATGGATAAGTAAAATTTGAGATGAAGATTTTGGAAGATCAGACCATAGTCTGTTTTTATTGAGATCATAGCTAAAGGATAAGATGTCAGTTTACTGCGTTTTTTTCCCCTCAGGGAGAAACGTGACTAAAGCAAAAGTCTATTTTTTCTCTCCATTTGTTTTCACTGATGTCTAAGACAAACAACAGATAAATGAAGGGAATCTCTTTTGTGATTTTCTTATCCTATGGGCTATTGCAAGAGCAGATGTTCCACAACATTAGAGTGGGTAAATATTTTGATGTGTTGTTTACTAATAATGAGCAATTTGTAATTGCCAAGCCTAATGAAATAAAGCGCTAGTTGGCATGCAGTTATGGATGAACTCTTTCATCACTCCATCTGTCTTTGTTTTACTGTAACTGCAAACACTTATCCTTTGTATGGTCACTTGTTTTTTTTTAGTCCTAAGGCCACAGATGTTTTTGTATTGGAAATGGTACCTCCCAGCCTTTTTAAGCATCATAGCACAATAACAATTTTACTTTGGCCCTAGAGGCATGTTACTTAAGGCATGTGAGCTTTTATTTTCAGTCATCTCTAAAACGTTTTGTTTTCCTTTATGCAGTCAGTCTGCCTGACGGTAGACAAAGGCTTTAAGGATTGTGAGTGCTGATACAGATCTTGTGTCAACCAGCACATATTTACTCATTAGTCTTTCTGTAGATTTCTGAAGAAAAAATATTCATACTTCCTCTCAGTCTTTCATATGATATTTAAATTCCCATGATTCTGTACAACTGAACATATCTCACATTGACTCACTATTGACAGTGTGTGTGGCTGAGTTAATAGATCACCATTGGTTTCCAATGGTTGGCCTCTCTATTTCGTAAACGGATTTTTTAAAGTTGATTGTATTCTCCGATTCTTTATCCATCCTCTTCATATGGGTTCTGTGGGGTCCATTCCCCATTAGGCTTCCATCCTGGGTTCAGATCCCATTCTTCATTCACTGCATATCTGATTTTCACATTGCCTTGGGCCCTTCCATCTTTCCGAGTTTCCATTGAGTCATATAAGCTGGCTTTGTGCAGTGCAAACATGACTACCAACTTAGCATTCACTGACCAGTCTTTGTAAACCCAGTTGACCATTATTAAATGCATGTATACTCTGTGCCTCCAACAAACTCATAACATAAATATACAGGTATGTGTGTTTAACAAAGGCATTGTGTGCTGTGGAAAAGGATGTTGACCGAAATGTTGTCTGGACTAGTCACATTGTCTTTTTATGCTACTGTACCATAAATACAAATGGTATTTTCACAAAATAAAGACTACATGCAAGCTGTATATAAATGCATCAGATACTGCTGAACACTTTAGTGGATCACAGCAGCCTCCCTAATGCCACAACATTTTTAATATGTGGAAAACCACAATAATTATACAAAATACAGTATGTATTGTAGGTCACTTTTATGACTAGGAGAAATCTGTAACACATAGATAGTATGAAGGGCCAGATAGTTTTCTTTGATGGAAGCCAAAAATGCATTGACAGATTGCATTATGAACACACAACATCACATACAACATCAGTTACCTAAAACAAACATTTAACATTTGGTTGTGAACCAGTTTATATAGTTAAAGGTTATAAAGAATATACAGGTTGTGAGGGAACAAACAAATAAGTGCTACTTAAAATAAGACGGGCACATAGACTTATGAATGCCATTTAAAGCTCGTTACAAGTTAGTAGCAGAAAGTCATGCACAAAAACACAAGTAATGTGCATCTGTCTATAACATTACTAGAACGATCTATAGTCCAAACGTGAGCTAATGAGCAAGTGAGCACATGACTGGTATACACACTATGGCTTTCAGTTCTTTAACTCCCACCTCTGCTCGTGGATATACAGTGTTGATTGGCTGTTATGGCTGCAGCCATAAATAAAACACAAATTTAAGTTTCATATTCTAATTAATTAAACATTTTATTATACATTGAAATGAATTGTATCTTAGAAGGTCACCCACCTTATTGTACACTGTACACATGCTCTGTCATGCATACGTAAAAACAGCGAATCATGTGGCAACATAATACACTATGCATAAAGATTCATCTTTTAATTTAGTATATTGATCATGATTTTGGCCAGCAGTGCCCAAACTTGTGCAAAAGCATAAATATATTGCAGCATTAAGCTTCCAGGTTAAATGGCTTCAGAATTATTCTTGGCATGCATTTAAATGGCATACAAACACGTAAACTCTGTGATCTATTAAATGTGCAATAAGGGGGAAAGCTGAACACTTATCTTTTAAACCAAGAATCCTTTTAGCCTTTCCCACAATATATTGTATTAAAAACAAAACAGTTCTGTTACCTTACTATTATATATGGATTTGTATTATACTCATGTTGTGTATTTGTTTCTGTTTTCGAATGTGTGTAAGAAAACAAGAGCTCATTAGGCATCCCTGCACCACTAGCAGGATTCTCTGCCCTCTCTATGTGTAATATCCACACCTACCCTGCATTTCAGTTGTCTTTATAACACACCCTCACCCACTTTGCCTCACCAATTGGCCTCAGGGGAATCCCTGATGCCATTTTAATTGTAATTGTTCCATTACTGCATTAACTTGTATGTTATTTGAGCCCTCAGAAGGGCGAGGAAAGAGTGAACGCAAATATCCAATTTAGCAGAACATGCCAAAAAGCACTGCAGCCTGATGCAGTTTCCATTTCATTACAGACAAAGCTGTTTATAAGTGAAAGGCGAAACCAAAAATCTTCGCAATGCTTAAAATGTCTCAAATATATCATAAAAATATTTTTACCATATATGTCTGCATTGAACTGAGTACAAAGTTTTAGTATACAAAAGAATTTTAAAGAATTGTATAAATTGTTTATTAACAATTTAGTGCGTATATTCTTACTTCATTATATAATTGTAATATTTTACATTCAACATGACGTTCACCTGCCAATATGAATGCTGTCATTAAAAACAATTGAATAAGGAACATAGCATATGCCATGGGCAGGATTGAAGTCACTCTCCCCTAATCCATGGGTGCACAACGTTTGGCAACAGTAACAGCATCTAAAAATTTGTTTTTGTAGCATTCTGTGGACCTCTTTTTCCAGTCCGCTCTATAAATGTAATGCTGGTTGCATTTACAGACAGCTCTAGTTTGGTTTCACTCTGTCCATAGAACATTTTTCCCAATGAATTGTGGTTTGCCTATTCAAGTTTTGGCAAAGGCATATTGCTTTGTTTTAAGCCTTTCATTACGCAGTTGAGACCATCTAGGCCTTCGATTATAAAATCCTATGTTCGGTGTGTGTATGGTATGGGTTAAAACCAAGTTAATTGGATTTTGTACATGGTTTCTTTAAAACATTTTAAATCAATGTTTGTAGGGTTTTCGTGGTTCTTGACTGTTCCGGATAAAATGTAGAACTGTAGAAGACAATGTCTTTAGGGATAGTCTTGTATACTTGCTAGCTTTAGATTAATAGCATTTGTAAACAAGAAATAAAACTGCCCCTTTTAAACATCAAAGCCACAATTCACAGGCTCCTTAAAGTCATGTGGGTACTGACAGGTGAGTCTAAATTCTAATTCATCACAGGTTAGTTTAACTTTGTCCTTTGTTTCAAACTGAACAAAAGTTGTCCTTAACAGTCTTAGGGTAATATTTTCAATTTACCTGCCAAGTTTGAATTTAGATTTTTTTGTATCTTGTCCATTTCTGGCAACTGTGCAGTTGAGCGCTGACGATGAACAATAATTCCTAGCTTACATTTGTCTTTTCAGTCAGTCTCAGAGAGGTAAGGTCAGGATTCAGTATTAGCCAGCCAAAATTTCCAACCATTTTCTCATGGACTTTTGGGAGCTTTGGAAACACAGTGCAGGACGTTGACGGATTAACTTGTTGGGAAGTTGCATAGCTACAACCTATGCTAATGCAACTTTTATGCATATGGAGAGTCCATGCGTGAATGCACTGTACCTGTTAGCAGTGAGGTTAGTGTGGCTAAAATAAAAGAGATAATTCATCGGAGAAGGGGTGTCTCCATATTTTTGGCTATATAAAGCATGTCTTATATGTTTGGTTGTTTGGTTGTGATTCTTCTTTTCCTCGTCAGTATAATTAAACTTTGCTTATGTCTGTTTAATTTGACTGTTCATCTTTTTCCCCCCAACAAACTCATAGATAACACATACAGAGGTAACATGTCCAGTTTGAATTGTCCCCCCACTGACTTAACACAATGTAATCCATTACCTCACTACATAAGAATGTGTATAAAACATATGTGGAACCAGGGACAATGTATAAAGTGTATTGAGTTTTATGCAGATTTTTTGTAGCCTGCTGGGATGGAAAAGCCTATGTTTGTAATTTAACTGATAAGTAGTTTGCTAGAGGCTAGCACACTAAAGGCAGCATTTGAAATCCTGTAATGTGGAAAAGCGGAACATTCCACTCCAGGTGGAAGGACTGAACTAAGTCTCATTAGAGATGTGCCCTGGTACCATCACTGACCTACTTTAAATGTGGACTACAATGAGCAATTACGTTGCTGTTGTTTAAATACAAATACATTACTTCACAGGTACACAGAAGCATACATTTGCTCCCCTGTCTTCTTTAGGCATCTTGAAACTCTCAATCACTACATAAACTAACCCTCATAACCTCCTGCTTCTGAACCACTTTTAATTCTATGCATCCTTATGTTGATGTAGACTTCGTAAAGCTCACACTTCCTAACTTTAAATAGGGGAAGCCTATGAACAAAACAGCCGCACAACATTATGGATCCTATACTTTTCCCTGTAAGTTTCAACATAGACTTAATTTTTTCTTTATAAATGTAATACTGGTTGCATTTCCAGACAGCTCTACTTTGGTTTCATCTGTCCATAGAACATTTTCCCCAGTGGATTGTGGTTTGTCTATGCAAGTTTTGGCAGAGGCAAGTTACACTTTTTCAAGCCTTTCTTTACACTAAGAAGTCTATCTAGGCCTTTGGTCATAAAACCCTGTTATGTTCGGAGTGTGTATGGGACTTGTTGAAACCATCACTCCAGGCATTCCACTCCATGTTTGAAACCTGAAGTTTATTGAATTGTTTATATGGTTTCTTTGAAACATTTTGAACTAACATTTGTACGTTTTTTTCACTGACCTAGGCTTTACTTCCCAACTTTTAATAGGGGAAGTCAATGATAATTTCTACGAGCAATGTTATTAAGGATTGCCCATACTTCAAGATTGAGAAAAAAAGAAAAGACTGAGCTCTATAATAAACCCTAGTCCAGGTATTTTTATGAGAAGAGAAATACATGCAGAAAGAAGAATATGACCTTTGAGTTTAGCTACAGGAACACTGCATATTGTATCCTCCCTTTGTTGCAAGAGTATTTTCTTCAAGTCTTGATTCTTTCATATGACCTGAATGGAAAATAAAGTATTTTCTTTCATGGCACACTTGTCATTAATCGATCTTCTGACCTTAAACTATATATATATATATATATTGTTAATGATTGTAAGCAAAGCCATCCCATAAACTTCAGTGCTTTAAAAACATTTCTATTGTATGATTTATTTTTTTGCTTAAGTTCAATAAAATACTTACTCTGGAATGCCTCAGAAGCATGCCTTATAAGACAGTCCTTATTAACCTTATTTTCTTATTATGTTCTGACATTTGGGCTCTTTTCTTCATTTTTTATACAACTGAAATGAATAAAGACCATTGTGTTTGAATAGTTGTATTACAACAGGGTCGTTTTGGGCTCTTTTTAAACACTTTGCATTCACCTTTTGACATTTTGGACTATAAATATCTAAGTATATACTTATCAAAGCTTTGTACCTATATAAAAGCTTTATAAAAACAACTAGAAGACCAGCGAACATTAAGTAGATTTAATATTTAATATTTTTATATTATTATTATATTTAATATATAGTTTAATATTTTTACCCTATGTTGATTTATGTTAACTCGTGTACATGATTTAATATTTGTTTACATTAATACACATTTAATGTGTACATCCATTATGGAGTAAAGTGTTGTTTTTAACCTTGTTTATGTTTCTTCATTGCTTTATTTCAGCTTTGGGTCTTGTTATGTATTCTGGGGTGTGTTTTTGTATCACAATCACATTTTAAATAATATAAACCCGCTTCTGTATGTTTGGGCAAAACTCATGTCTTGTCTTGATTTTATCGACTTCGATTATCTAGGTGAACTTGATGCGTTTAGAAAAAACCTTTAAACTCTGGATTTGGTCCCATGATTTTCTGACATCTTACTCTTAATGGGAAGAGCTTTGTTACATTAAGAAGTCATAACCCTTTCTCCACAGTCACCTGACCTAAACCCCATCCCAAAAGTATTTATGGGGGCAGTTGAAGACAGAGAAAGTTAAGCATTTAGAATCATCATAACTTTGGAGTCTTTGGAATACTATGAATTCCTGCTGGGAGTTTTATTTTTCAAAGATTCAACTTTTTACTTAAACTGTTGTGCTGATCTGATCATTTCTAATTGAAAACATTTGAATAAATTCAAGAACAAGAGGAAATTGAAGCATTTTCACTAGTTTTCTTAATGGTTTGTGTCCCAATGTAGATATAAATTTCTACTTAAGTAGCTCCCAAATTTAAATCATTTCTTATAAAGGTGTCTGTCAGTCAAATGTGACTGTGATGTGCTTTTATATGATTTTACCGTTTAATTTGTATTCAGATATTTAGGGTAAAGAAAATGGCTATGGTAGATAGAACTCCAGAAAGTGTTGTAAATGGGAAAACTGGTTTCGCAGCGATATTTGTCAGAACTCAAAAGGCAACATCCTTAATAAAAAACACTATTTTAACCTTGATATTCCATTGAATCTTCCTCCCTCCCTTTCACACTCTCACTCGCAGATATACACTCCCCAGTGCACCCATCACTGCCATCTCTGAGTCTCACTACCCCTTGCTTTCTTCTGTGCTCTTGTCCTCTTGCTTTTTTCAGTCTCTTCCCCAGTGCCCCCTCCTTTGCAGTCTTGTAGCTAGCGGGCGTTAGGAGGCACTGACAGTTGTATTAGCAGTCGATTGCAGGGTCACTCACACTCATATCCTTTGAGACTCAACCATACAGAATAGTAGCACATAGCAGAGCCCAGCAGAGTAGGAAAACTGTTACATACAAAGATGGAGAAAAAAAGAGAGGGGCCCAGAGCAAAAATTACCCACTGGCACACACTGTATGTAAAAATCCATTATAGCTGTGTCTGTGAATGCTTTTCTTGTACATCTTAAAAGTCCCTTGTTAAATGTTCACTAGAAAGCCTTCACATCGCTTCACACTAAAAAGAAAAACATTAAAGAATAACAGAATAATTTTGTCAGTTTATCACTACAGGGAAATCCTTTTAGAGACAGAACTCACATCTTAAGGTGCCAAATAAGAAAAAAAAAAACATAAGCTGTTGTGAGCAGCCGTGAATGAGTTTATATGCAAACTAATAGTCTGATTATTATAGGATTTTAGCTGTTATCTGATTATTTGCGTCCTCATGCACAGAATCGAAAAATTAACTTGAAAAAGATGTTATTTTAAGAGACGATTAAGCCATCAGCCTTGAATGTGCAGTGTAATCAGGTTACTTAGTGCATGTATGCTCTTAACTGGAGCTAATTCATATCTTTTCAGCTGTGCATGTGCACAAATAACCATGCATGGAGGTGTGCTAATTTGACGTATTTTAGTGTGGTAGTTGTGAGATAACCGAAAAAGAGGCAATACACAGAACATCATATTTTTATCCCACTTTTCCTGGTCAGGCTCCAAGGGATCCTCTGATCCACCTACTCTTCTTTACACATGTGATCTCCCATCTGGCTGGAAGGCACTAACAGGATTTGAACCTCCCTACAGTGCTAGGCTAGCATTTTAAATTGCGGCACCACCTGGTACACATAAATTAAATGTGGTAAAAATTGATACCCAGTAAATTAGAAATACATTCAGTAACCTAAAAATGGAATATAATATAATGATATTATCTTGTCCTAATAGGTCAATAATCTGTTTTCTAATAGGTCAATAATCTATTACTTGATTATAATATGTTTATTTTAGTAAACTCCACTTGCTCTATGTATTGAACTGACGTGTAGTGGTTTTGCCTCAATGTGAACCTTTGAAAAGTTTTAATATTGCTGCATAAAAATGTCATTTTTACACAAATTCTAAAGGTAAATAAAGAGAGCCTAATTAAAGAAGTAAGACAAAAAATATTTTACTTTTAATCGTTTATTTTTGTAGTGAAATGATTTAAAAATACATGAATGTTGGTTGCAAAAGTGAGTGAACCTTTCCTTTTAGTATGTGGTGTGACGCCCTCGTATGGCAGTAATTGCAATTCTATGTTTCTGATAGCTGTTTATCAGTCCTACTCATCAACTTTAAAGAATATTATTATAGCCTATTCCTCTGAATAAAACAGATTTAACTCTGCAATGTTGGTGGGTTTCCTTACGTTTATGAATTTCTTTTTGATTGAGGTCCGGATATTGACCCTCAGTCATTCCAAACAAAGAAGACTAAATTATTTTGTTAGAGGTTCCAAACATTGTCCTACATTTTCCTTGTAGGAAAATTATTTCCATGATGCAGCAAAACATATATAAAACCATGATACTACAGCCACCGTATTCACAGATGGGTAAAGAAAAAAAGCCAAATTTTACTCCTGTATTGTCTATGTGGACCTGAATGGACAGCAAAGTTCTTTTTGGAAAACGGTTTCTTTCTCTTTTCAGCCCTGCAATGCACACTGACAATGTTTATTGTTCTACTGATGGTGAGATGCTAATATGAGATGGGCCTTTAGTTGCTTAGATGTTACCCTGGGCTCCTTTGTGATCGTGTGGAATATTACACTCCTTGCTCTTAGAGTGATGAGTAGCAATAGTTCTGAAATTTATCGGTTTGTACGAAATTTGTCACTGTAAATTTGGAATCCAAACACTTCCACAAACATGTTGTAAAGATCCATTTTTGATAGACCCCTTGAACTTAACAGTTTGCTCCTAGAGATTCACATCCTTTTACCATTCAGACATTTGTAGTACAGTCGAGTCCGGTTAATCGGACCACATCAGGACGCGATGTTTTGGACCTAATAACCTGGTCCGATTAAATGAACATGCCCTATGTTACAAGACGGGACGTGCTATGTAACATATTAAATGTTTACATTTAACAACAGGAACTACTGTTGCTTACAAACTTTATTAATTGAAAAATAAATTTGCGAAACAATCTACAACACAATGTATAGGTACTCAGCATGCGAAGCATAATACTGTAAAAACAAGTTCTTACTAAATT
>JAVSBV010074411.1:0-10166 GCA_033117975.1 Parotocinclus spilosoma
GAGGAAAGTGGAGTACACTGAGTAACCCCATGCAGACACAGGGAGGACATGCGGACTCCACAAAAAAAGGACCCAGACCACTCCACCCTGGGATTAAACCATATAGATATATATATATATATATCATGTTTTTGTGTATTAATAAGTGTTGCTGTTGACACTCGGCTGCACAAATACAACATGTTCCAAGGAAGCCAGTTTCAGCTGAGCCGCCTGCCCTGTGTTGACATTTTATGACATTTTAAACCCAAAAAAAGTTCAAGCTTTGTAACGTTTTACCTGGGGGTTTGTTTTGGAGCATGCTAAGATGTAAAAACAGGCTGAAAACAGTTGGAAATTCATTTCTTTTCTGCTACTTTCTCCTAACATGTTTGCAATCAAAGAGTTCATGTTGATTCCACAATGCCTCTGGTTTATCTCAGCGTTCTGTTGCTGCGATTAGAAGTCTGGGAATTATTAGGTTTAGTCTGAGGGTAAACATCATGTTTGGACGGGTGCAGCACCGCTCTAGTACCACCAGACACTCCTGCAGCTCCGTGGGCATGATGTGAGGATCTTAATTTACATACCCCTGAACTCAAGGTCTTTCAAACTTTGACTTGACTTGAGCAACTTTCCTAATTTGAGGGCCTGAACGATGCGATGTGATTTACATGATTTACAGTCGGGAGATTCAGCTTAGAGAGCAATGGAAGTTCTTACACATGCTGTTTGCTCTGTAAATTAATCTGAATGACAAGCGTGTTTTATGTCTTGTCTCCTGGTTCAGATGTCTCCATTATCCTTATATGGAGTAAAAAAAAAAGCCAAAATATTTCATTTTTTCAGCTTCTTTCTTTGTTTGCCTCATTATCATAAATAGACTGTAAGAGACACGAGAATGAAATTACAGAAACGATTTAAAACGGGACCTTTGTGATCGTTAAGTCTAGCCTCTGGCGGCCTGGAGTTGTATCTCGCTAGAAGATGAATCATTCTGAACTCTAGTCCATGCACGATGCTTGCAAATGAGTAAACACTTATTGCAAAAATCTTTCGTTATGACTTTATCTAGAAGACACAGAACCAAATCCCACAGCACTGAATTTGCCCATTTAGATTCATCTACATTTTTTATGAGACCAGGTTTATCCGTGACTATCAGAGGGCAGCAGTGAAGGACTACACTGAAGCTTTTATCACTGTGTGTCACCTCAAACACACTGGCCATCCTTTCTAAAGGGTGACACTTTAGCCCCTTAGTCCTGCAGTTTATCCCTTCATTTTGTCTAGAGATCTCCGGTGTCACTCGTGTTCGATCCGGCAGACAAACCCTCCCAGGTGAACTGCAACACAGATGGTCTACAGGATGACATTGTGTGTAATTGCCTATGTGTGTGTGAGCTCTGATTTCGAGCAGGCAGAAGCCAGCGGAGTGACTGATGTGTTCAATTTAAAGCCTCTGGTTGTGCATTTATAGCATTTTAAATGGGACGAGGGATAAAAACTCTAATAAAGAAAAATCTGGTTAGAATTGATAGTTAAAATGACGGAAAACAGAGGTGTTCTGTTTTTTGTTAACTAAATAAAAGTGGTTAAAATAACAAATTAGTGGATTACACTGGGAAATCAAGAATGCTCTCATCAATGTTGCTATACCATAGCTGTTCAGTATACAGTGCTCCCTCGCCACTTCGCGGTTCACCTCGGTGCATCGCGGGTTTTCAAAAAATATTAATGGAAAAAATAAATAGCGCTGTTTCGCTGTTTCGTGGGTTTTTGCGGAACTTTTACATAAAAAAAAGCACAAAATTTATGAGAAATATATTAAAAGTATTAATTCTAGCAATAAAGGAATGTTCTAAATGATAAAATATGATAATTTACAGTAAATAGCTGTTGTATCTACACAATGTGTAGGATATTTTGGTGCCGTATAGTGTGTTAAGTAAAGAGAACGATCCATTATATCAGCATGTTGCTTAATTATTCAACAGTTAAAAAACTACAATAGAGTATTTACTCAGCGGATGAAAATGAGAAAGTAACACTAGAGCATCGGCCGCCTGAGTCGCTACATGCCGACAAGTTTTTATTTGCGGTTTTGTGTTCACTGTTTGTGAAAGTTTCATTATAGACTGAATTCATTCAAGCCCTAGGATGAAACCCAAACGTTCTGCAAGTTCTACCGCTAAAATAGTGTAGAAATACTTAAATAAATATAGCGATCCTACTTCGCGGATTTTCGTTTATCGTGGGTGGTCCTGGAACGTAACTCCCACCATAAACGAGGGAACACTGTACTACGTTTAGTGCCTTTTCAGGTAAGACAGACGTTTACTAAAATTTGATGCAGTTTGTTTACTCAACAGCTGAATTAGACAGCAGGCTAGAGTTGGTATTTATCTTTATTCATGTACCTGTGACGGTTTACACCCCGACACGTAACACACCTTCCTGTTTTGACTGCCATAAAGTTTTGACCTTGTACTCTGGACCATAGCTTGGGCTGAGGATTTGCACACTGAATGGTAAATAGATTCATATAATGTACAGTGCTTTGCCAAAGTCTTAGGCCACCAGTAGATTTGTTGCTTTAGCAATGCTACAATGACCATATATAACATATGTTCTTGATTCCTTGAGCTAACTTTAATCGTCACCCTTAATCCTCTTTTCCATTTATCTTCAATCCAAAAAATGTATTATATCTTAGTATTTTCATACTAGTTCCCTTCCAAAGTTTTTCTTGGCTGCTATCCTTCAAAGAAAACCATACCCAATCAAGATGCTTCAGACTGAATGATCATCTTGGCATCCTGATAAAGCTGTCAGACGATGCTATTGTTCCGGGGGAGATCACAACACAAACCTGAGACTGTATTACACAGAGCCTGAGAAGTTTCTTTAAACGCTTTTATACATTTTTTAATAATGCATACAAATTCCCTACATTTTCAGGCTGTATTCTAAGAAAGCGACTGATAAATAATTATATATGGTCATTATAGCATTGCTAAAATAATAGTTCATAAATATCTAATCTACTGGTGGCCTAGTACTTTTGCACAGTACTGTAATATCTCAACTATATGACATATACACCAACAGGGAATATGTTTTAGAAAGTTTAACTTTGAATGTAATGAAATTTGTGTCTTGAGTCTGCCCCCCTTCACAGATTGCTGGTAGACAATGGGGGCACATCCAGCAACGGTTATTGGATTACATACATTAACAGCATACAGCAATCACAATTATCCACAATTATGACTGATGACTGATATAACCAAAACAATTAAGTCTTTAGTCAAGTACTCAACAGCTGTCGCTTAGCGGTTACCACTAATCTAAATGGACAGGACCTTCACTCTGTAGGTACAATTGGCCTCATTCTGATTGATGTAATCCCACCCCTACTCACTTAGAGGCTAAATTATTGTCCTGCTTCAGAAATCATGAAGAAAGTGACTCATATACAGATTAAAAGTTGTTCTTGAAGTTTGGATGAATTCCGTGTTTTTAAAGACCCATTGCTGACTTCGCTCCTGCATCCAGACAGATCTCTCAAAAGAAAACCATCTAAAGCTCTGCCCACTTTCGCTGAGATAACCGAGACTAGTAGTCTGCTCAGTGACAAATCTCACCAACAGATTCCAGGCTTATTGACTGGAACTTCTACAAGCAGTTAATGCCAGAGAGCATCTCGTACAACACACTAGGTCAGGTCATCCATAGCAGGATTGGAGATGTCTCGAACATGGTGATATGATCAGTGAGCTGTGCTTTTGCCGCTAGGTACAGTACTTATAAGTGTTCCATCAAGATTGTGTTAAAGGTGCCCTATAAAGCCGGAAAATGACTCATGTTTGGGGGGGTTTCAACTAGACTGACTGAAGTGTGACTTACTTTAAATCAACATGTCTAGGGAGCAATTCTAAATAACCACACGTTGCCCCCATGTCAACGAAACACAACACGCACTACTCCATCTTCCAGACTGATGGCTGCACCAGTTCTATGGCATCAAAATAGGTCCTAAAGTTTTGAGAACAAAAAAACAGAATTTGTAACAAAAAAATTACATTTTGCAATAAAGACTGGTTTGTAAACATAATACTTCTGTTTGTAATTGTCTATTTTGAGTTTAATATAGTTGATGTATCCGTTGCGCTTCTCTCGGTCTCGCTTTCGCTTCAAAAAGTTTCTCGCTTTTGACTTTTGGACCCAATTTGACGGGGGGGGGCGGAACTAGGCAATCACTGGCTGCTGGAGTTAAGCCCCGCGCACCAGCTCATTCTACAGAGCCCGCTACGTCAGAAAAAGCATATAAATCTTTTACCCCGATGGGAAAATGGTCGGTGATAAACACAGGA
Source organism: Parotocinclus spilosoma (assembly GCA_033117975.1). Taxonomy (NCBI): domain Eukaryota; kingdom Metazoa; phylum Chordata; class Actinopteri; order Siluriformes; family Loricariidae; genus Parotocinclus; species Parotocinclus spilosoma. Next base: position 4,356 of record JAVSBV010074411.1, read on the forward strand.
CTAAACTGTGTGTTTATGTTTTATATCATATCAGCTTGTTTTAAATATTATGCTTTTTAACAATGAGGCTTAGAATCAGATTGCTAACTGGTTAATTTAGGTTAGAGTGTTAACTTAACTTACCTCAGTTTAGTTAACGTTACGTATCTCAATCTCTTTGTGAAATAAAGGTCGTGTTCTGACCATGTCCTAATTGATAAATTTTATTTATAAATTACATATATAAATACATTTACACATAGCTCCCTGCATAAAACAACGTTTAGGCTAAACTATATGATGTTTTGGCAGCTTAACAATAAACTTGAAATCTAAATTAAAACGTCAAATAAAATATACTGATATAGCTATATAAAATGATGTAATTCATGTCTGTTGCTGGGTGGTTTGTTCCAGTTTAATAAATCTTAATTATATAAATAAAGTCTTAATATTATGTATAATATAATTTTATCACTATATCACCTAGATTAACAAATCAGTAGTGTGACTGTAAGCTTATACGACAAACTGTGCGTTACTAAAAGAGATAATTGTTAAAACAATCTTCCCTGTGTTTTTTTTTTTCATTTTCCAATCGCGGTAAATTATTTTCGTGCTTTCGCTGACGTAGCGTGCTCTGTAGAATGAGCTGGTGGGCGGGGCTTAACTCCAGCAGCCAATGATTGACCCTAACCCTAACCCTAACCCTAGATCATACCCTCATCAAATCGGCTCCAAAAGTCAAAAGCGAGAAACTTTTTGAAGCCAAATCGAGACTGAGAGAAGCGCAACGGGGACTTCAAGAATATTAAACTCAAAATAGACGATTACAATCAGAAATATTCTGTTTACAAACCGGTTTTTATTACAAAATGTAATTTTTTGTTACGGATTCTGGTTTTTGGTTCTCAAAACTTTAGGACCTATTTTGACACCATACAGTTCTTGCCATCTCCGGTTTGAGGAGCAGAATAGCTGCTTCACCAGACCCAGACCGTAGGATTGCTGCGGTTAATACTGAGCACCAGTTACACAAAACAGAAGCTGGCAGAGAGCAACCAGACTAAACAACATCAATGTTTTTGTAAACAGAACAGGCATCAAATGTAAAACGTATCTTAGATACCGCATTAAGACAGTATTGAATCGGTTGAAGCTTCCATGTTTGATTCATTAAGACAGACGATCTAAGAGCGCACATTCACTTAAGTCAATCGAACCTCCCACTTGCCTGTTACCTAGCAACAGTGTTCTCACAACTTTAATCACAGCGAGTCAATAGTATTTGCATTGGGATTTCCATTAGTAGACATCGCTACAACCATTAAAGGAACTCATTTGTGAGTCGTTCTAATGATCAGGTTAAACCTAGAAGGCAGAACCCAACACTCACGTTTAAAAACTTACCAAGTTAAGCAGTTATATTGATTCAAATTCCTTTGAGTACCTTAACGTACTATGAGAACTAAAATAATTTTTAAAAAGACCAGCAGGTCAAGGGTTCGAAGCCCACCCCAGCCAAGCTATCCTAGACAAAGAGCAAGGCGCTTAACAACAATTGCCTGGATTGTAGAAGTTGTAGGTCACTCTGCATAAGAGGATCTTCTAACTGATGTAAATGTTGGGAGCAACTCAACCCTTCAATCTCAAGGCACATCACTGACAATGGGACTCTTTAGAGATTCTGACTGACCTAAATGTAGAAAAAAACATGGAGGAAACCCCCACACACACACAGGACAATGCAAATATGCAAACTCAAACCAAGCTTTCTTAAGCTCCGTGAACCACCATGGTGCCCGAGAGTGGACCAAAGGGGAAAACACATATTTCGGGGGAAATACTACAGCTTATCTAAAGGGTATTTTGGGTCAGAAATGTTGTAAACATGTGACCCATGTCCCAGTCCCAATTTTAACCCAAGGTTGGGTGGATACACAGACAAGAATGGCCTCTGTGTCCTGAGACACAACCAGCAATGCTACGACTGGTATTCACCACTTGGACCCAAACCCAGATCACTGCAGGGTTGGGCTAGCAAACTGCCACCGCACCAGCTGAATAATATTCTGAGGGTTATTTTAGGTCAAACTAGAATAATTTGCTGGATAATGTAGCCAAATTTGTCTGGATTCACTCTAAAAGGTCATTTTAAATCTTGACTTACTATGATGAGCAGGATGAAGTAGATAAAGTTGTAGAAGGAGTGAGCATCCATCACATAATACATGATCTCCACCCATCCCTCCAAAGTGATCACCTAAATACACACACATTTCATAGGTTACTTACATACGTACTGTGTTACGTAAACGTTTGCACACCCTTGCTCGGTCTTGTGCCATGTAGTGCTGAGTTATGGTATTCATCCATGTCCCCGATGCTCCCATCGTCCCATTGACCCACCTGAAAGATCACGATCCACGCGTATCCAATATTGTCGAAATTAATGGCGCCCTTGTGAGGATTGGTGTAGCCCGTGCGGCAACGGGTGTAATAGCGGTTCCAGTTGACGCAAAGTCCCGGCACGGCGCCCAGGCTGGCATTGAGGAGGGTATCAGCTGCCAGGCCCATGGCCTGGAGGTGCACAGCATCCTCCACGTCCAGACAGCACTCTCGGCCTCCCTCCCGCCTAGCTGGAACATCGCTGCATGACATGATCCCGTTATCCTGAGGCAACGAGCAGATGAAGGGCCGCTCGTCTTCCTCGTCGGGAGCGTAATAGGGAGCGGGCAGCGCCATACCAGAGGATCTGTGAAAGCAAACAAACAGTACCAAATAAGAGGCACATTTATTTTTCCCTCCATAGCAGATAAACCAATAAATAACCTTTGGTTTTGTTACTCCTGACCTGAGCAGCTGTGATTAATTATGCATAGGAAAAATCCAGCGATTTTCCGGCATGCTTGCTAGCAGTAGCTCTGACTAGTTCCCTTTGGTCTGTTCAGATATTTGTTCTCATCAGGAATAAGTACTTGATAGTCAGCACTATACAATCACACACAGATATGAGAGCTTATTTCAGGTGCATTTTTAGGATGTGGATTAATTGCCACTCTTGATCAAGTGGCTTCGAGAGTACAGGTGAGCAAAGAACTGTGGAACGTGTAATTGATTTGCTTTTCAAACACACATGGCTTCAAACAGGCAAGTCTAAGGGGTTATAAACGAACAAATACACATGTTGTGTATATAATTTTGAAGCACTATCAAAAATGTGAATGTAGACGACCTAGTCCATCACTAAAGTAAACGGGAGTCTCTGTGGTGCCTTCTGGTAGGACTGGGAGTGACCAGGTGTGATTGGCTGTGCTTACGGGAGAAAACAAACCCATGTGACTCTGACCAGGACGAGTGGAAATACAATTAAATAAAATTAAACAAAATTTAAAAACTTATTAATGCTATTATATGACACGGTATGATATGATACATGATTTTTTTTATTTAATAAATGTGTGCCAGATAATAAGATAAGACTACAAAGTGGGACTACATAATATAATATAACACATAAATAAATAAAGTGTAAAATAATTGCCATGCATTTTGGTAGATGAATAAACAATAAAGGTATACATACATACGAAATGAATTACGAAAATGATTAACTTAGGGGAAAATAAATACATAAATCAATAATGCACATCTGTAGACAAAAAGGTTGGGTGAATACAAAGACAAGAATGGCCTTTGTGTCCTCAGACACAACCAGCGGTGCGACAACTGGTATTCACCACTTGGACCCAAACCAAGATCACTGCAGGGTTGGGCTAGCAAATTGCCACCGCATCAGCTTGGGTTATTTTAGACTAACTAGAGTAATTTGCAGGGAAAATAAATACATACAGGAAAAATAAATACATAAATCAATAATTCACATCTGCAGACAAAAATTTTGTATTGTATTAAGTACATATTAATTCATTACAATTAATTAATGTATGCATTCACATATTTTTCTTTCATATATTAACGCTTTTGAGCTCTTTTTTTATCGGTACGCATGCCTTGGATGGGATACAAATACACTGGGACGGTGGTAGCCTAGTGGCTAAGGCACTGGACCCTGGACCTGATGGTACAAGGTTCAAATTCCACCTCTGCCAAGCTGCCACAGTTGGGTCCTTAAGCAAGGTTCTTAACTCACCATTGTTTGAATTGTAGGACTGTATGAGTTGTAAGTCGCTCTGCTAAATGCCATTAATGCAAATGTACAAGTCTGTTGTATTTTTTTTATTTTATTTTACTTTTATTTCATACGTTTTATTTATTTCTTATTTACTTCTTGCTCAATGTTGCAAATAAAGCAGAAGGACCTAACCTAAATGTATTTTCAGTCAGAGTGTCCTAGATCACACAGCAAGGCAATCAAAGCACGTGTTGCCAGGTCCGTTGGTTTTCCCCTGAAAAAGTGAACTCTGTATAAAATGGTTTTTACGTACACATTCAAGCTCAAATGCAAACGACTTCATTCTTATGAATGTAATGCTGCAAAAACACACATGCATTCACTCATCATGTTATTGATAATCACCACTCAGAAACACGTATAGACACATTCCAGTTTACAATTACGTTCCATATGCACACATTTATGCTTGTTGTTTCTTATCAGACAGCTTTAGTTTGTTCATTATCTTAGTCTTGAATGCACCAAAAAGCAGCAGAGTGCTTCCCATCACTCTGGTCCAGACAGATAAATCCTAGCCTAACTCCCTCAGCAATGACACTCTGAAAGTAAACGAGAGACTGGAGAATGATGCATTCCTGCCTTTCAAAACTCTAATTGACTATTACGCAAATAAAACAGAAAAGACAAGGATTTGTAATGCGGACGATGGTGAGGAGGGGCTTTGGAGCAGAATTTCACATTCGGATTGAGTACACGTGGACTGGTAGCACCGTCTCGGCAGCACGCAGCAGCCCCATCAATCTCCATTATCATCTACATCTTCATCGCTCAGTGGGGTTTGGAGCACTGAAGGGTCATCTTGGTACTGCATTCTCGGAAACCCAGCTCCGTGGCTCACCGCTGCAGATGTGATGGACATGGATCCATGGGAGATTCTCACAAATGAGGACACGCCAGTCAAGAAGACGAAATGTTCACTCACACGCAACAATCTCGGTTTGAGACACTTCATAACCCTTTTTGCTTCATTTGGATTAATGTAGTCCAAACTCTCACATGCACGAAGGTCATATGCAGATCATTGTTATAGATATAGGGAAGGCCAGAGGTACGACGACAACGTACAGTGTTGCCCAAATATCAAATCAAATACAAAAATAGATACCCACAATCTATGACTGCACCAGATTAGGTAAGACGAATGCTGGTTTAATCAAATATTAACAGTACTGTCCAAAAGTCTTAGGACACCATTAGATTTGTTGTTTCAGCAATGGTAAAATGTCCATATTGATCATATTTTTAAGTGCTGGACAAAAAAAAAAAGTTGTATTTGCCACTCATATTACTCCTTGTTTCCTTTGTAAAAAGTGGTTTATTGGATGCAATCATGCCAAAATGCTCATTTCGGAGCAACTAGGCAACCCCATAGTTGCCTATGGAACATATTGCGTGTATTTTCTGATTCTAATAAGAAGACTGAGAAATAATTACTAACAGTTACTAAAACCATCATCTTATATAAGTGTGGTGTCCTAAGACTTTTGCACAATACTGAATCTGCAAGAGGGCAGCACGGTGGCTAAGTGGTTAGCACCTCTGCCTCACAGCAGGTCACCGGTTCAATCCCAGCGTGGAGTGAATTGGGTCCTTTCTGTGTGGAGTCTGCATGTCCTCCCCGTGCCTGCGTGGGT
>JAVSBV010074422.1:0-23429 GCA_033117975.1 Parotocinclus spilosoma
TTTAGGATTTGGTCCGAATAAGCGGCTGGTCCCATTAACCGGTGGTCCAATTAACCGGAATCGACTGTATATATATAATTTGTTTAAATTCATTAATTATTTCTTTTTTAAAACCACGCTGCAGACAAGGTAATGCTAGCTCATGGTAGCATAGGTTTATAACTAGCATGGTCACAGGTTTATAACTGTATAGCACATAACAAACTTAACCAAAGGTATTCATTGAACTTGCAACGGTATCAGTTATATTAGCATAAACAAAATGAATGCAATTACGTTTTTAGTGTTAATTTGTTCTTTAGTTCTCCTCCATGACAGAGTAACACCCATAACAGTGTTAAATCACTTAACCTACTCGCTCACAAAAATAAAGGGATATTTAAAAATGAATATGAAGCAATTAAAATAGAAGCATTTGATTTTATTTCATTAAACAAGATCATGACACAAATGAGATCCAAACTCAATTATTGTGATTGAGTCGCAAGTGATATATTCATGGGGGTAAACAGAAGCATGTCAAACTGGATGAGCGTGCCACACATTGACTGTACTAACTGTTTAGTAGGGTGTATGGTCACTCAAGACTCCCAAATCACACTGACACTGACATGTCCTCTTTTTGAGACTTTAAAAAACGGCCGGGATTTTGTTTTGAATTTGTTTTGAATTGACATCAGATTTCGAGACGCGTTTCGTTCACAAACCTGCCCCCTCCTGCCCCTACTCTGGTCGGCTCTCTTGAGTGAGAAGGGGGAGCAGTGAAATAGCCTAAAATGTTCGTGTTGCCCAGTCTGACTGAAGAGTTACCTTTATTGGCCGATATCCTTCTTTGTAAACATTTAATCGATCAGCCTGCACCTCAGTTTTTTATGACAGGCAAAGCACATGTACCTACCCCCGTCTCGAGCAGCAATGCCGAATCGTAAATGTCAGTTCTCGGATGAATTAAAAAATACATTTATTTTCGTCTTGGTCGCAATCCATAGAAAACTGAGTGCCGGCTATAAAGCTGGCAATTAGGTGTCTTTTTAAATTGTAAAAAAAAGGGTTAGTGTTGCATAATAGTGTTATTTAGGGTCAATAACGCTCCTGTTCATTTAAGTAACAGCCATATGCAGGGGCGTAGCAGCAAATTCTGGGCCTTGGACACTCTCAATGTCAGTGGGCCCCTATCCATGCCTGTACATGATAAACATGGGGAAAAAAAGGATTCTCATGGGCCCCTCTCCCTACTCGGGCCCTGGGTAGTCAGGTCCACTTTTCCCCCCACTACCACGCCCATGAGTGTACCTAATAAAGTGATCAGCGAGTATAGGTTAAGAAGCTGAATCATGATTTCACCCAGTAGCCCCGATGTAATAATTACAATTCATTTCATTCTCAAAGTCAAGAAGTTACCACCTCCTTTTCTACTGCAGCTGCTGCTGATGATGCTGCACCCTCGTGTCAGCGGACAGTGAGGATCTGAAGCATGGAATAATAATCAGAAGCCTGACAATAAGGATCCACCTGAGCAGTGAAACAGCCGCAGCATTCAGGAGGCGGATCTGCACGCGCTCTGCTCGCTCCTCATCGCGCAGCGCTCAGGAGCTCGGAAGCTTTCTGCTGCGCGACTTGTTCTGCTCGTTCTGCACAGTCCAGTCCCAGTACAGTCAGAAGCCGAGCTTCGGGATCCGTCTTTCTGTTCGTGATTATTAAAGAACAACGATGGAGTAAATGAGGGACTATAGGGAGCAGTTCCACAGTGTTTCTGATTCAGCCACAGCTGGGCTCCCTGTTTGTGGAACTGTGTGGATGGAGATGTTTGTGGATCAGGAGCAAAGAAAACTGTAGCTGAGGTGAGGATTTAGATGTTTCTGCCAAGTTTTAGCGAATGTGGATTTTTTCTCTTGAAGGTAGGTGGGAAGGTGGAAAAGCAGCAGAGCGAACATGTCAGTGAGAAAACTGTTTCGTAATAAAAGTGTTCATGCCTTGTTCTCGTGGTCTGCTGGTGGAGACCGGAGGATGGTGTTTGAAACAGAGGAATGTTTATTTTCCTACTCTGTTGTGTAAACGTCACCACGGATTTTGAGCGTTTTTGTGTTTAGTGTATCAATAAAATAAAGCATAAATCAGTTTTGATTCAAAGATTGAGTTTAAATATCTGTGATCTTTATATGAATCGATTCTGCTGTTACTCAAGTGTAAGGGGAGGTCATGCTAAAAACTTGCCACTGTAGCCTTTAGAAACTGTTTTTTAACACTGCATACCTGTATTTTTTGGTTGTGTTGTAATGAAGAGATGAAGAAATCATTTTATGTGGTCTTTATAGTACTGTTAAAGCAATAATTGTAATCATGGCATGGTCACCTAAGAGTTCTGCACAGTACTGTATATACTACAGTTTTAGCAGATCAGATCTTATTTTTAATAATATTCTTGTCACAAATCTACTGATCTCCTTCTACAACTGAAAGTGCGACCTAGAGAACTAACACTTAGTGTCAACGGCATAAACCATTATTTGATTTGATCTAAATATCGAGTTCTGATATGTGGATTCAGCAAAGTGTTGGAAACGTTGATCACAGATTTTGATTGACATTACACGGTTGCTGCAGATTTGTCAGCTGCACATCCATGATGTAAATCTCCCATTCCACATCCCAAAGGTGCTCTACTGGATTGAGTTCTGGTGACAATGAACTCCAGAAATGCAACTGAAGTCATTTGAGTTTCCACAAAGCAGAAATCAGACCAGGATCCTTTTTCTGGTCTCCTGTAGCTATTTTGGTGAGCTTATACAAATTGTACAGGAGTGGCACCCCATGTGGTCTTCTGCTGCAGTAGCCTTTCTGCTTCAAGGTTCAACGTGGTGTTAATTTTCCACATGCTCTTCTGCATGCCTTGGTTGTATCTAAAAATGCTCTGATCATGTTTTATGTTTCCGATACCGATCGCTTATGAGTGCCGATCACATACCGGGTGCCTTAATTTTATTCTCAGCAGGGATTCTCAAAAACTCACCATACTCCACCAAGTGTTTGTTCTTTAAATGCTGTGATAAATGAGTTGTGTTAAAGCATTTTAATGTGCTTCCCCCGCGAGGTATTTTTTGGCTGCATGTGTTGCAGGATGCAAACTTTATATCACTCTCACAGACCGTGTAAAAGTTTCACACGGCACACGTTTATTTATGAATTGCCACCGTGCACCTGTGCAGTGCAAAGGGGGCGGGGACACAACCCTGCATGCAGGGCCTCTGCGGGCTACAAAGTAGAGGTGATCGTTTTTTGTGATCGTCAATAAAAGGCATTGATCGGCACATGCAGATCGCAGAAATCGATGTCATGATGTCACAATGTCATGGAAATCAGCCGATAATGATCAGGCCGATCGATCGGAAACACCACTAGTTGTAACGAGTGGTTATTTGAGTTACTGTTACCTTTTAGCTTCAACCATTCTGCCCATTTTTCTCTGGCCTCTGGCAACAACAAAACATTTTCACCCATAGAACTGCTGCTCACTATATATTTTCTCTTTTTATGACCATTCTCTGCAAACCCTAAAGGAGAGTGTGTGTGAAAATCCCAAAAGATCAGCAGTTTCTAAAATACTAAAGTCATGTTGATTGTGTCTTCTTGGCTAAACACATTTTTCTACTTTGAGTTTGGTCTATTAGATATATGAGTTGAACATGTGTACCTAAATGGTCAGTGAGTGTACTGTGTTGGTAAAACCAATGTGTTAATAGTGTATTCAGGTAATAATATTTTATTAATACTTTGACTTTTTGCTGCTGCACCATACAAGGCAGCAATATTTATGGGCTGTGTCCAAAGTGGTTCCCTCAATTAGCCTATAGGGAACAGTTTGGTCAATTACTTATCTAACAAATATTTTATCATATTGTGTAGACAGGATGTATTTCTGAGACAATATTATTAGTGCTTAAAGAACATGGACTAACTGCATGTTTCATTATAAAGTGTGCAATTAGTCCTGTTTATTTGGATGAAGTGCAGGACATTTTGACTTCATTTCATACTTATAAAAAAATTATAAAAACAATGACTGCATTTAGCAGACGCCCTTATCCACTTTCAAATACGACTTTTAACTAAACTTATAATTTTAGCCATAATGGGTTAAGGGCCTTGCTTAAGGAACCAACTGTGGCAGCTTGGCAGAGGTGTGATTTGAACCTTGGACCATCAGGTCCAGAGAATCATCAATCATGTTTAATATTATTTCTAATTTGTTTTGACCAGGGATGCCCAATCTTGCAGAAACCCACCTCAGCACTTTAGTAAAGCATCATTTCAAGACTGAATTTATACTATTGAAGTTTTTTCTTAGAGCTTAAACTTTAATTTATGCTTTTCATAACTGAGATATCCTAATGTATAAAATGTATTATTTTGCCCAAGCCAAACATTTTAACCCAGCTTTTTCCTGGTTAGGGTTGTGAGATTTCTGGTGCCTACCCTGGAAAGCACAGTGCAGGGTTGTATAGGGCTTGCTATAGGATGCACCCCTAGCCTTCCTCCTGTTCATCAGACAGTGCCAATTATAAATACACAAGATGCCTGCCTAGCATCTAGGACTGCTGTGCCACTCGAACACCTAGAAATGTATGTTATATGAGAAAAAGGAAACATACTTCAACCAACATTTCTTTTCTTTTCCCTGAAGTAATATACAAAACTGATGTAACTGGCATTGCATTGGCCACATTGCTGCGTGTGGTCTATTCAACATTATTTTAAACTGCTTTTAAAGCATAAACTCACTAAACAAACATAAAGGAGGCAGGTTTATCCCAGCAGCTGTCAGGGCTCTCTGAGTTATTTCCCATTATCATGCTCCAGATCTACTCTATGAGTAAATGTACTATTGTGCTACCAAAATCCGTGCGTATGCTTTTCTTCCCCCAAATGTATTACTGCATGAAAAGAATGTCAAAGCTAATGGATATAACAAGGAAATGAATATGAAACAAGATAAGAAGTTATTAATACCTTGTGCTGGAGGATATATGATAGGCAGATGTATATGATTATTGAAATGAACTGAAGGGATGGATAATGTAGTTAGCTGAACACCCTTTTCATGTAGTTGAGTGACAGATATTCATACATAGCTTTCAAGGCTTCAGGTAATATCTCTGACCGCTTTGTTCAGCTGAAATTAGTCTGTTCACAGACATTCAATTCAGTTGCGTGAACTCGGAGTCACAAAGTATGAAATCTGGATTTATTTTATGGCTGGAAGTGTCCATTGAGTTTCTATCTGTTTGGGCTAATTTTCTCACACAATCATAAGCACATAGTTCTTTATGCTTCTGCATGTAAGAACAAGCATTAAGGTTTAAATAGTGGACAAGTTCCTTTGCTTTTGACATTCTTAAAGAGGGTGTGTTTTTTTTGTCTTTGTTTGCTTATTCACCCACATACCACTGGTTCCTCCAACCCAGGTTTATTTAAGATTTGTAAGAAACACTGCATACCCACCTCATGTTAGGATTGTTTGGTGGTTCTTAGAAGCAGTTGTTAGGAGGTGACCCCATCTGTTTTTCCACAGATTCCCTTTGCCAGTCATTATTCATAATAACGGCCTTCTGAATGTGTGTAATTGACAGTTGGTTGCTGCTTCTGCTCTGTTGTATCATTCTGAATGATGTCGCACCATTCTGTTTCCATTGCTCAATTTAGATTATTCACTAGAGAAGCACCAACATTTTCAGACGGCATCCTTTCACATATCATTTCACATATATGTCCCTCGTCTGATAAGATTACCATAAGTGCTTTCTACCTATTCTTATTCCTCCACACATTTCTGTGATTAATACAGCCCGGGCCACATGTATAGACACAGTTGCATAGATAACGTGTGGTGTGGGGATCTTTTGAGTTGATTTAAATTTTAAATGTAAAAATATGCCTTAGAAATGCATTGGCAGAAATTTTCTAATTTCAACTGGCATATTTTCACTCAAAGCAGCTGAGCACCTCACCCCTTTTCAAAAGTTCAATATCCCATAGTGAAATATCCCCTAATTTTTGTTAACACTATGTTTGGGGAACACACCCACATGTGTCCAAATGTATTGGGACAAACACTCACATGTTCCAAAAGTTTGGAGCTTCCCAGCATGAAAAGCATGTCTGGCTCACGGGACAGTTGTGGATTGCTTTTGTATTTGAGAATGAGAGTGAAATGACAAGTACTGCGCCTTTGCAACGCAGCACACCAGGCTTCTGCATGCTTCTCAGTCAGGCTGCTTTATTCTAAAATATGTGTTTTATATATATATATATAAATGTTTGGACCATGCCTTTCTTAGCATGTTACTTAACTGCAGTGAAGCAATTGAAATAGTAGAAATATAATATAATACAAACAATTAAATAGTAAAAATATAATATAATATATATATAAATAATATATATCAATGAAATTGATTCATTTATATAGCGCCGTTTACAAGTGGGCATTGTCTCAAAGTACCTTCAGAATTTAAGTTCATCTTCCAATATCTAAGGTTAATCCCAGATTGCACAAGGCTAGGGTGACAGTGTAAAGGAAATAGTTCCTAAAAATTATAAGGAAGAACCCTTGGGAGGAACTAGTCTACAAAAAACACCAAATCTCATTGGGTAGCTGAGATGTTCAATGTAAGTTATCTAATTAAAAAGTTTATAGGAACAATTCAAAAACAGAAACTATATAAATATGAACAAATAAATAAAATAATGCAAAGGATATACATATCGGCATTATTTGGTCCAATATACAAAGTCACTTCAGTGTCTTGAGCCCTTGGCAGCAAAAGTAATTGGTGGCACGTTGTACCCCAGCCAACTGAAGGAGGAAGATTGAAGGGGTATCCCTTTGGCATGCCCCTTGGATGGTGGGGTTGGAGTTGGTGGCAGAAACAACTTGAGTGGAGCTGAAGTTGGGGGACGTTTTGGCATGTGGGGCTGCAACTGGTACCAGAACACAAGCTCGGAGACACCATATTAAGAAATCCATAACCATAAGTGCATTTATCCCAACACACAGCATTAATATGAAAGTTTGGCAAGTTTGACCACAGAACATCATAAAAGCTATTTAATCAGTGTGTGACCTTATTAAATGCAGAAAAAAAATGCACATTGATGTTCTGCTTTGCTTTATTAAAATTGGTAGACCTTTTTAAGGCTAAATGCCCCCCCTCCATAATTGTTTAGTCAGACTTACTGTATTGTGCCAACCAAACAAAACTTCCATTTTTATCCCTGGCAAACCCCAAGACATGTGCTGTAATAGCTTTTCAATGGAATATAAAATGGGAGCTTTTCAGCAGAAAACTGTATTGAATATGGATGCTTTGTGCTGGCTAACCTTTTCTGTCTTGCCTATTGATTTCAGGCCACAGAGGTCCGAGATTGCACAAAGTCTGCATTCTATTTACCTGATTAAATGTGAGCTGTCCCTGACCTGTGACTGTTAAAATGGAGTTTCCATGGAAACTACTGGTGATGCTGCCATTCATGGGGTGCTTTGCAGGTAAGCATCTTAACCTCTTCTGTAAATGTTCAGTCTTGAACTGTAGGCTCTATCAAGAGCATCAATGAGCTTCTGAAAGAAAGACATGCTGAATTCCACATGCTCACTTTGACATATTGAACTGGTCATATCTCCATAGCAGTGGTAACTCAGTGTTTAGAGTTCTGACCTATAGACTGAAAGGTTGAGGGTTTAAATCCAGGCTCAGCCAATTTCCCACACTTGGGCCTTGAGCCTAATTTGCTCCAGGACTTCTGACCCAAGCTTTGAAAGAAGGCTCCAGTGTACATTGAGTATAATAACATTTAAACGCTCCTACCAGTGGTGTCCAGTGGTACCTGGTACCAAGACTTTATTTGCAGATCCCTTTGTCCTGTAAGGGCTCCATGGATTTATCCAGCACATCCCACAGATGCTTGATCAGATGGAGGGCTTTGGATTATGAAGTGAACTTAAACTAAACTTAAACTTAATCCTCAAACCATTTCTGAACATTTTTGCAGTGTAGCAGGGTGCATTATTCTGCTGAAAGAAGCCACTAGCATTAGAGAGGACTTTTACCATGCAGGGGTATATGACAATTGGTCTGCAACAATGCTGGCTTAATTATGTTGTTTAATCATTTGACCAGCATTAAATGTAACAGTTTAAATGTTTTCATTAGCTTCATGGATGAATAGCCATGATTTATTGTTCAGTGTTGGTAAGTTGAGCAGCTGATTGCCTGTTTCATAAATTGGATGCTTATTTGTTGGCCAGCTGTGTACAGAACGTGTAAGGTAATATTGGCAGAGATACTGCTGTGTAAAATGGCAGCAAGACATCACAGTGTGGCAAAAGCATGTTATAACACAAAGGACATTGGCAAACCAACCTGAATCAGAAAAGAGAACAGCAGGTGATGACAGTAAATTAGTTAACAAAAAAAGAATTGGTCAGCCAAAGAAAAAAATGGGCCAAATCAACATGAACGGGTACAGGCTTTACCTGTCCCAGAATCACATCCTTCCTTTGCCAGCTTGATCAGTCTGGAAGAGACATGCATGAATGCTTCATGTTTATAAGAGCTGTTTGGAGGAGAACAGCGAAATAGGTTTTGTCTGTTAACTTGTTCCCAGTTAACCCTAGTTGTCAAGCATTGTCCATTATGGTGTCAAAACATATTATACATCCAAAAAGCATGTTTCCCATAAGATTTGCATTCAAATTTAAGTGTTTTCTGCTGTTCCAATCTGCGTGTCCAGCTTGGTAATTCACATTAATCACATTTCTGACTCATGACATGACCTCAAATATTAAAACCTGTCTGTGAACCAAAGATGCCAAAGCCTTGGAACTGTGTTTCCTGGGGAAAAATGACACTGGGTAATTAATATTGGCTGTGCTAAACAGTCTGTCCAGTTGTTCCACTCTACCAAACAATGTCAGATTGACTGACGGTAATGTACCCAGTATACCTTAAAACGCATGAATTTCTAGAGACCTGCCCTTACAAATTGTAAAGTTACTACTCATTCAGATTTTGTGCACGCACGTCTTCCCCCACAAGATTTCCCCAGGCTTTACCATGATTTTATTTTAGCCTCTCTAAGAATAAAGGCATCCTGAGTGTGTCATGAAGAATGCACAATGCTTCTTTACAGTGGAAAATCAAGTTGGCGTGAGCCAGCCTTACCACAGAGGCTAACTTCCATGGCACTCTATAATGCCTGCTGTGGGATTTGGAATCAGAATGAATATGGATACAGTGTTGTGTCACACTTGACCTCTGTGCAAAGCCTGAACTCCATTAAGGAGTTTAGCTACAGTCAAGCAGTCCTCCCAAGAGGACAACTGGGCCATTTGCGGAATGTACCGCTGATTCAGGACTTCCAGATATAAGGAGAGTGTACATGACTGGAAAGGTCAGGCTGTGTGATGTAGTAGCTTTAAAGGGAAGGTAACCTCTTTATAGGAAATGTGAACCTGCAGAGACGAGCCAGTCTTCCATCAGTAATTCATTTTAAATGTAAGGTATTAGAAGCTCAGCATGGAGGCATGTCACACCGTGCCGAGGAGCAGAAGTAGTGGAGGTAGGGTTTTTCATGGTATCGCTGTATGATAAGCGTTGTCCCGAATGAGCGCAGGTTGATGCCATCACAGTATTAAATGTACTTTATCACAGTAAAGCACATGCTGAACACTGAATGACTTTTAATGGAGGCTTTAGGAAGGGTTTTTAGGTGCTAACATGCAAAGTTTTTTTCTAATGGGCTAAAGGAAAAGGGAGATATTAATTATTCACTTCACTTTTGTCATGGACAGCTCCATCTGTTTCTGGGTTGGGACCTCTGGGCTTGCGACATAGAGGTCTAATGGTAGATTATTGACCCTGCAATGAACTGTTGACTGAAATGGCACTGTTCACAAATATTAGGAAATATTTCAAAACAAATACGAAGAGGATCCCACAAGAACTGCTGAACAATATGATCCTCTTCATGCTCCATCGCTGTCACTGTGTTTTTGGCACTTTTGGGCGACCATACACCTTACGGAACAGTCACAGTGTGCCACTCTTATCCAGTTTGGCATGATTCTGTTCACCCCCATGAGTATATCACTTTCTACTCAACCATGATAATGATATGGTAATCGAACAACCTTCTTTGACTTTTCATTTGGTTTTATGACGATCTTGTTTAATTAAATAAATGTTAAATGTTTTTTATTACATGAAATATCCCCTCATTTTGTGAGCAGTGTCATTTATTTTGTTGTTGATGTTTGTTTATTTTTTTAAAGTCACATAAGCCATAATGACTATTCACGACAGGAGCAAGGACATTGATACTGGTTGGGCACATTCATACTGGACCAATTTGGATCAGCCAAGACATTAGCGCTGTAAGGCAAAGCAAGTTTATTTGTATAGCACCATTCATACACGAGGCAATTCAAAGTGCTTTACGGAATAACGCTGCACTCTGCTCACAAATTATTCGAATCACGGGTTTACTATTTGATTTATTGATTGATTAGGCAAAAAATCCCAAAAGTTTAAGGCCTTTAAAATGACTAGAACAGAGATTTAGAAGTGTATATAAAATGTCCTTTTGTAGCGTCACCATTTATTAAATAACATTAGTTTTATTTCAGAAATAGTGTACTTATTACACTTATTGTGCGTCAGAGCGTAACATATGATTCCCTCTGATGTTGGAAAAAAATGCACTTGCATCAGATAATAAAAGACCACGTGTAATAAACAGACCATATGATATCATGTATATCCATGATCAACATCATGACAAATAGTGTCGAATTTAATTGGTTCCATAAGGCTGTTCGAATAGGATGAATCTGCTCCTAGCCCCTTGGGCCACTGGATTTTTTACTTTTAGCAGCTTCTGACCACTTACACCAGAGCATCTCAGCCTCCTCAGTGCTTGTGCAAAATACCAATGTTGACTTCCTGTGTTAAGTCTCCTCTAACTTGATAGTTTCTCTGATAACACTCTACAAAGCTGTTGTCACACGGCTGTATCGTCATTCGTGTGAAGTCTTGCAGGTCAGATAGTCAGGTAGTGCATTTTTTTCTTTAGGTCAGAAGAAGTTCTGTGCAGCAGGTAGATGGCAACATCATCCTCACATGTGCTTTAACAAGCTATTCAATGATGTGATGTGATAGTGCTAGAACACAATGTTTTCGAATAAATCTATATTTATTTATTATTGATTCTTAACAGGAACAGTGATTACAGATTAATTCTCTGGTGACTTTGCGTTTTGCTTATCTTCTGCTGCTTAAACTAAATTCATTTGCACTACCCAGTGCAGGATAACCAAGAAAAACCCACATAATTGTGTTTTAATGTTATAACCGTTAGATTTCAACACTTGATTTTATGTCTGTTCACTGTCTCTGTATCCATAGTCAGCATACCCAGACACACTCACACACCCCTAACCAAGCGTTATGTAGTTGGTCATCGTTTTTGCTGGCAGATTGATTTCTCTTAACTGTTCCACATTTCCTTTCTCCTACAGAAGTAAGACAGCTACGCAATGAATTGTTACCATACTTGCTGTTGACATTCACTGAAAGCGTTTGCGTCCATGTTCAGTCATTGTTAGCACTGACGACCCTGTTGTGTTATTACTCAAGCGGTTAAAATCTCCACCATTTTAAGATTGAAATCATTTCACATTTCATTCGACGATTTATGAGATGCATGCCATTTTATCGACATTTATTGCATGTCGACATTTATTACATTTATTACTTTAGTGAGGTAATGCTTTATTCCTCTGCATGACGAATTCCACTTTACATGCAGGTGGAAAAAAAATGTACATTTTCTTTTTCGTGAGTCTTTTTATGGGGGGACTTATTGGAACAGTAGAACTAAGAACTTTGATTTGTGCACTACAATTGGCCCATGACTAGTGTACTGATGTACCCTTGTGTCTGTCGGAAATTTAGCCTTTGATGCTGATATGATATCAAATAGAATTAAGAAATAAACAAATCAAACAGAAGCCCAGTGTTAACTTTAAACTATAAAGCACATTAACCTAGTCAAAGTAAATTCTTTATTAAACTTCATGACAGAGGGTATATCGCCTTTTTTTATTCAGATTTTTCATTCCAGATGTGCACATCTACACTCCTACTGAGAGAGCCAGAATAATACACTTTATCACTCAAGATCATTAAAGCATCTGCAGATTTCGGTTTTTGGACGATGCTCCTTGTGGTCGAAACTGGAATGACTTGTGTTAATTGTTAACTATTAGCTAAAGGAAGAAAACATTCACGCGTGATATTGGGTGCATGCTTTACACCATGCACCCAATATCACGTGTGAGTGGTTTCTTTTCTTCAAACGAAACAAGTTGACAGATAACAATGCAACACATTCCCTGTATTAAGCTTAGGTCATGTCTTACTGCAGCTAGCAGTTCATATTCATTACTTTAGCAAGCTTAACATAGTATTACCCGCACCAAAGCTGCATTTATGCTTACTACGCTCTTACACTTGCTGTTTCAGCTATTGTCCACTAACATACATGCTAAAGCTGATTGAACTGTGCTATTGATTAGCAGACACATTGGGTGTGAGGCTGAACTGTGTGAAATTGAGCAAGACTGACTTTCCTTAGCTTTACAATTCATTTTAATTTAACTTCTACATTCAGTGAAAGGTGAAAGGTTTTGCAAACAAAACAAGCCATCCCAGCCGTGTTAAAAACTCAGTTTGAATGAAATGAGGTCTGCAAATGTTCCTCTTTCAGTTTGTAGCATCTTTGTAGATGCTGCAGTAACAAAACAGTACTGGACGTCAAACTGACAGGAAATCATTCATGGCATGAAAGCTTTTTAGCTGTTGTTACTACTGCTCAGTTCAGTAAAGCATGTTTGTTTAGACAATTTTGTGTTACATGTCATGGGGTGCACACCTTGGGGTGGGTGTGGGGTCTTGTTGGTTTGCCAGTTCATTTCTGGGCCAGCATGGGTTGCTCTTTGATGGTAATCTGACCCCAGCTGTAGCTCCGGACCATACATGTCCCTGGGACACTTTAGAGCCATCAAATAATCTAACATTCTTTGGAATGTGCGCCACTGTGCCACCCTTAAAAAGTTATGCAAGACTAAATTGTCTATGTGTCCTTAGCTCAGGCTGATTCTCACAGTGGTGCACTGGTTATTGTTATTGGGACTGTGGTGGCCTAGAGGTTATGCCACTATGCGGCTGCCAGTATTGTGTCTTTAAGCAACAAATGCTTGTATAGTAAGATTGTATAACTGTATAAGATTGTAAGTTGCTAAAAGGTAAAACACTTGGCTAAATGCTATTAATGTAAATGTATTGCATCACAGCTGTAGAGATTCCAAACCTGTGTCGAGTTTGTATGTTTTCCTCATGTCTACATGGTTCTCCTAAAGCAGAATGGTATGCAGTTAATGAAAGTGAGTGAGGGACATCTTTAATTTAAGGCTTAAATACATACATGAGGGCACTTAATAAATCATTACATTATTCTGTTTTACAAACCCTTTTTTTGTTTAAATGACTTGTTGACTTGTTTCAAATACACAAAAGAGGTGCATCCAAACTTTTATACAATACTGTGCAAAAGTCTTAGGCCTTCATTGGGTTTGTTGCTTTAACAGTGGTTTAATGACCATATATTGCTGACAATTGTAGCAAGAAATTTTTAACTCTGTGTCGTCCATCTTCCTTCCAGGCTTTTTCAGTCTAAACTTTTTCACCCTTTTTCTATTTTGAAAAAGTGGTTTCTAGGCTGCTACACTTCCAAAAAAGGCTGTTTCTAATAATGCTTCTTCGTACTGTAGACTGGTCCACTTGGCATCCTGATAAAGTTCAAGTGTCAAGGTATAAGGGGAGGACACTCTAAATACTTATTAAAGTAGCCTATATAATTTTAATTTAATTTAATTTTCTCTGTTTTAATGCTACATACACATTTTTGTTGTATAACAAAATCCGTATTGTAATAAGGATAATAATTGCTTGTATTGCGCTATGTAGGTTAAACTTTGCAAAAAAAAACTGTGCTCAAAATACTTATAACAAGCAAAAATAGCAAAGAGTGATTATTCATTACCATGATAATCAATGTTGGGTGCACATGCAAAGTGTAAATTGTTGTCCACTTACCGGATTATGAGGTGACCATGTGAGCAACCCCATCACTAGCTAGGAGATCACTTTGACGTGCCAAATCATGACAGAACAGTTAATGTAGGACATGTTGACCTGACTGTTCTGCAGGTGTTCTCTGAATGTTCTCCAAAATCAGCATCCAGGACCAAGCCAAGTCCCTGTTGTCCATAAGGTAGGCATTAGTATCCCCAGCCAGGCTCAGAATCCCACTGGATCCCAATGGAGAAAATAGATACCTCCATATCTGGGTCAGATCATCTCTTGAGCTACTTTAAAGAAAGATGAGCACCATGTTGAGTGGTCAGTGGGGTGCTGTTATGCTGAAGCATGGGAGTCTGGTCTTGTTTCTGGACCAAACACTCATCATAAGCTGACAGTCCTATGAAGCAAATTGCGCTCCAAATGCATAAGGAGAACACAAATCAGGACAGATTGCCTGTAACCATACTAACAAACACAAGTGGCAAGACTTAACAACATGAAGTCAATTTATAGTCTCATTAGTAACTGCGAATGTTAACGGGGGAAATGAGTGGTCTGGTGATCAATAGGCAGTGTGCGACTTTGGTGGCACAGTATTTAATATACTTACACTTGTACCTTAGCCCACAATTGCATGAATCGTAGGCCGTAAATTAGAACAGCTCTAAGTCGTTCTGGATAAGAGCATCTGCTAAATGCTGTCGGATAATCAAATATGTGTTGAGAAGAGATGTAGCTTCTGCATGGTTGATATAACCTTTATCCACACCGTCCCATTATAGATAAGATTAGCCTTGTATGGTATATGGAGCATAACTGTATTAAGCAGAATCACTAATCCTCTATGGCAGTCCATTGGTGCACAGATTCAAGCTTTATCACAAAGGTGTTACAAAATGGGTCTTTTTCTTTGCCCAGGAAAAAAAAACAGACACATTACAATTATAATATATATTATAATATATATATATAACCCTATATTTTTATATGATGCACTTATTCAATGGATAGTGACATATTAGAGGATAATGTTTACAAAATCTAAAATGAAAGGATGAACAGGCGATTTACACGTATAGCGAACGTAGAAAACAAGAACTACTGTTACTTACGAACTTTGTTAATTGAAAAATCAACCAAGTTTTTCTAAGCGATCTACAACACAATGTATAGGTACTCAGCATGCGAAGCGTAATACTGTAAAAAACAACAAAATCCAGTCAACGTTTGAAGAACTTATCCAGTGTGATCTGACACGTTCTCTTGACGGACTGCACTTAAACAGAATCAAGAAAGTGTTGGGTGTGTTCACCTCCCGCTGGTTTTGCTCTTGTCAACACAACTTTTCGGATTTGATAAAAGCATAAATTCTTCCGGAGAGCACAAAAATCCTCCCATAAATCGCTGACCCGCTTTGCAGTGGCTAGATGGCGACTTGTGGCTTTTTTTTCTTATTCACTCTCAAGTTCTTTGGTCCGATTAAGCGGAATTTTGGTCCAAATAAGCGAACAACATTACACGTATATAATAGGATTTGCTTCGGTACTTTAGGATTTGGTCCGAATAAGCAGCTGGTCCCATTAACCAGTGGTCCAATTAACCGGATTCTACTGTATATATATATATATATGCATGCAATTATTTCGTTCAATGCACACAATCAGTTATGCTAGTCTATTAAATATGTTATTTAACTATTATTATTTACTTACTTTACTTTACTTTTTATTATTTACTGTTACTACAAACTTAATGCTTGTAATTAACATTTAAGCCAACCCTTCCTTTTTGAGTCTTGGTCCTCTCAAGGTTTCTGCCCTACCCCGTTTTAGAAGTTTTTCCACTCTAGCCCTAGGCTTGCTCAATTTGGGATTGGCCTTATAATAGAATGTAATGTTGTAAAGCTGCTTGGAGTTGATGCTCCAATATAAAAAGCGCTATATAAATAAATCTGACTTGACTTGCTTGAAGGCTTATTCCTTCCAAACACGTGACTATGCCTACTGTTACCTTAATAAAAGCACAAACTCTGTTTAATCCCGTTCCGCCAGCCTCGATTCATGTTGTGTAAAATGTGAGTTTCACCTGCTGTCCCAAATAATCCCACAGCTTTTTCCATGGCTTTGAGGTCTGTTTTTTCCAACTGACAGTGTGTTCCATATTTAGAGACCTCTTTGGAATGAGGTCATACCTTACCAAATGTGATTGTACCTCGTGGAGTTCTGCCTTTTTTTGCACAATGCCGTATCTGTTGGAAAGTATATTTACTGTTAAACTAAGGTTGCATGATCGAGATTAGAAAAAAACAGACACGGTAGCAAGATCTGCAGAAGCCCAGGAGCTTCTCCATTCCACGTTCCAGACACATGTCCAGCCAACACATATTGCCAAAAGTATTCACTCACTTATCCAAATAATTGAATTCAGGTTTTCCAATCAAACACCTAGGTATGCAGGCTGCTTCTACAAACATTTGTGAAAGAATGGCTCAGTGAATTCCAGCATGGTACTGTGATAGGATGCCACCTGTCCAACAAGTCCAGTTGGGACATTTCCTCATTACTAAATATTCCACAGTCAACTGTCAGTAGTATTATAACAAAGGGGAGGCGATTGGGAAAGACAGCAACTCATAAAATGACAGAGTGGGGTCACAATTTTGTGTACAGTTATGCGCCATGCAATGATGAAGGTGTTGAAGTCCACCTTCCCCCGTGAACAAGACAAAACAAATCCAAATAAGTCTGAGAACAAAACAAGACCAACAGCTTTTAGGTGAAAGTTTGCCATATTTGGGTTAAAAGGGCAGGAACCCCAGAAATTAACGAATTTCAGTATGTGCTCTGGTTTTCAGGTTTGATTTGGAGAATGTAATGTTTGACAGCTATCAGAGTTTCTAAATATGTCTAGAAAAATTGGCAAGCATTGGCAAATGACTGGCAAATATTTTAGGACGAATTTGAAGTGCAAATATTACAAAAGTTGGTCAGAGGCCTTTATTAGTATCTGAAGATGAACAAATGTACCAGCTTGTTACTTGGTACAATGAATTTTTACACAGTAAACTGCTTTTTCTGGGCATAAAGGGTTGCACACGATTGCAAATTTAGAATTCCAATGTATCACTGAGTTAGACCAGGTAGCCTTGGTCATATTTGATGATTATGTAAAATAGTAAAAAATAACATTCATTTATAATAACATATTAAAAAATGTATAATAACAGCTGTAAAAATATTTAGCTATTGTTTTAAGCTATTGCCAATTAAATCTACGGTGGTGCTTGATAGTTTGAATGCTTTTAGAACGTTCTATATATCTTTCTATATAAATATGCACAAAACAGAAGTCATACAGTTCTATAATGGGAAACAAGTAAAAATAAACATGACCAATATTATATGCGGTAATTCATTTAAGGAAAACGATCCAATATTGCATAACTGTGGCAAAATTCTGTGAACCTTTGCACTTCAGTAACCTAAACACTTGCGTTTAATGATGATCAGTTTGTTGAAATCTTAGCCAATTCCACTGTATAACATCAAATCTGGGCTTCCTCACCTGAACTACTCGCAGTATTCTTTAGTTTAATTTGAATATTTCTTATCTATTTTTACTTGAAATACTTGGTGTGCTAGAAGCTAAATCGCTTCTCGCAGCATGACCCACAATATCTCTAATGATTTATTTTTTCAGCATTGATGGGCAAGCTGTCCTGGTCCCGATGTAACAAAACAGGCCTAAACCATGAAGCTACTTTACTATCACTGTGTTTCACATATGAGTTCAGGTTCTTTTGCTGCGATACAAAGCTTTTCTTAACCAAACATAGCACTTTTTGACCAATTGACGATTCAGCCTCATTTGAACCATCCACAAAATGTTTTTCCATCAGTGATATTTGTTGGTCAACTTAGTCACAATAGCCTTGAATCTTGTTAGTTTGTACACAATCTGTCTGAATGTGGATTGGTATGGTGTTTAGTGGTGATTCTAGAATCTTTTCCAGCCTGGTGAGCAGCAACAGCTCTATTTCTAAGGTCCTTAGAAGGCTCCATTGTTCATGCCATGATGCACTTCCATGAGCATGCTGTAAAGATCAGGCTTGGTCAGATCCCTGTTCTTTAAAATACAACAGTGTGCAACTCACACATGATTATCACAGTCAAGAACACCTGACCCGAAAGTGAGTTAATATAGCTGCTAATTCTAAGGACTTACTTCTGCCACTCACATATATGTAATATTGGATCATTATTGGATCCTTGTCTTATTTGTTTAACTGTGTTCTCTTTGTCTACTTTCAGGATTTGTTAAATATGATGTTTTAATGCATATACTGTATTTGTAGGCATATAGAAAATTCTACAGGGTTCACCAACCTTTAAGCACCACTGTAGTAGCTTGTATTGCATAGGACTATGGTGGGTTATAAATACAACAGAGTCAAACACTGTTTTCTGATTGTACCTTGTTACGGTAGACGGTTCTGATAACAGCTGTTCCCTCTTTCCCAAATAAAACCTTTCTGTGTATAAAACATCAAATCTGTAATATCTGTTCAACTGATCTTTTACAGTCTCTTTGCTGTAGGTCTGTGTTTGTATGTTCATGTGTACCGTATCAATAGTGACACTCAAGTGGTGGCTTAATACCATGTGATAGATTTTTTTGGATGCATAAATGCCCAGCAGATGAATCCAGTAGATGAGTCTGTCTCCCCTCGTTACCTCATACAGCCTCCACCTGTGTCTGAGTATTCATGCTAAGCTAAGCTGTCTGAAGCCACTGGTTTATTGGCTGCTTTTGAATGTAAGATGAATGTTTATTTAGGGCCTGTTCTTTTGCTGAAGTCAAAGTGGCTTTCATATAGTGCTCCATATCATGCTCTTACATGTAGAGACTATGGGGCAAAACCAACCTAACCTTCTTATTTCTTTCAGTATTCATGGTAATTGTAAAAATGGTAATGTAAGGGTTAAATCACTAAGAGGGAGTGAGTTGATGTACAGCAAAAACGAGACTGTTGGTGAGATTCACAGCAATAGCAGAAAAATGCTCGATTTAACATTTGCAACCATTAATATTTTTCTACGGGCTCAGATTTCAGGAATTCAGGAATTTCACGAGGCTTAAAGTATCATTTTGGAACGATTCTTTTTAAAGTTATTCATAATTATAGTCATTCTGTGGGTAAAGACCAATCATATGTTCACAAGATCAGCATTCCTCTGTGCTTTTACTACCTCTAACAATGAATATTTGTTTTAATTATATGAATCAGGCCATTTTCCTCCATATACATTTGAAAATAGGGACTAACTCAAATAAGATAAACAGAACTTTGGTACTGCAGTACTGTGCAAAAGTCTTAGGGCACCATTAGATTAGACATAACAGCAGAATCTGTTACAGGATGCCAAGCTGTCCCTTTTACACTTTGAAGGAACTTCATCAGAATTACCGTGCATGCTAGCATTCCTTTATTGAACTGTGGCTCCCCATAGCTGGTCATAGCTCATATTCAGTTTACATTTACATTTATGTCATTTAGCAGACACCCTTATCCAGAGCGACTTACAACATATACAGTCTTACAATCAAAGCAATTGTGGGTTAAGGGCCTTACTCAAGGGCCCAACTGTGGCAGCTTGCCAGAGGTGGGATTTGTACCCTGGGCCTTCTGTTCCAGAGGCCAGTACCTTAACCACTAGGCTAACACAGTCCCATGTATTCATGTCATTCCCACCACCATGCTTGGCTGTAGTCAAGACACACTTGCATTTGTACTCCTCACCTGGTTGCCACCACAGCTCATCACACCACCGCTCGACCAAGTCTTGGTCTCATCAGACCACAGTTCATGGTTCCAGTAATCCATGTCCTTAGTTTGCTCATCTCCACCAAATCATCTTTAGTAGAGGCTTCCTTTTGGGACGACAGCCATGCAGACCAGTTTGATACAGTGTGTGGTGTATGGTCTGACAGGTTGACCCCTCACCTCTTTATCCTCTGCAGCAAAGCTGGCAGCACTTTTACATGTGTTTTCAAAAGCTAACCCCTGGATATGTCACTGAGCACGTGGACTTAACTTCTCTGGTCAACCATGGTGAGGCCTGATCTGAGTGAAACCTTTTTCAGGTTTTCAGAGAGTGCTTTACCATACGGTGCCATGCTGACCTTCCAGTGTCCAGTATGAGAGAGTGTGAGAGCGATAACATCAAATTTAACATAGCTGCTCCCCATTCACACCTGAGACCGTGTAATACTACCCAGTCACATAATACCAGCAAGGGAAAGTAGCTAGTTGGGCACAATTTGGCTATTTTCACTTAGGAGTGTACTAACTTTTGTTTGCAGACATTAATGGCTGTGTGTTGTTATTTTGAAGGTACAGCAAATGTACACTGTTATCCAAACTGTAGACTGACTACTTTACATTTTATAAAAGTGTCATATCCTCAGTGTTGCCAAATGACAAGCTATAATAAAATGGTAAGAATGTAAGGGGTGCACTCACTTTTGTGAGATATTGTAAACATTTTATGTAGACTCTGATAGTAATTTCAGTTAATTTTGTCAATCTGACAGTTAAAACAGTACCTACCTATAGTACAACTAGAAAAAATCTTGAGTTGGGTGCTGTCAATGCAATTTTCCAGAACAAGATGTTTGAAGATGTTCTCTCTACTTCATTCCGTTTGTGCCTGTGTTTCCTGTTTCTGTATGCTTAACAAATTATCAGCAGCGGTGCTGGCACTGTTAAAAATGTCCTATTAGATCCAAACAACAAGTGAAATATTTTTTATCGGACCGATTAAAAACGCATCACCTATCTGGCACTTGTGCAATAATTGTATTTTTATTTAAATTGTCCTTTAATTTTTGTTAGCCGTACTGTATACCCTAATGTTACTGATAAAATGCTGGCAATACAGTACATTAAATGGTAACACAAAGAATTTTGAAAGAAATCCAACAATAAGGTCTCTTGATCTCTTGATTTAAGGTCACTGAATATGTGAGCAATGTATAGTAACAAAGCAGTAGCAAACACTGCAAAGACAAAATGATAATGCTGTGCAGTAGCTAATGAATCGTGCATTAAAATATAACAGTGGTCTAACATATTTGATATATTTTCTGTCTTGCTTTCATACTCGTTGCTCCACGTCACTGCTATTCTAATGGACTCCATGCTAAAGTTGGACTTATCTATTATTAAATAATTCACATATCTTTCATATCCCTGATTAATCAGTGCGTTCAGCAAAGACATAAAGTGTAATTATTGTATTAAGCAGAATGTTTGAACATGTATTGAGTAATTAGCCCATAAAGACTGATGGGCACTTCCACATGTTTAAGGCACATCTGTTTTTCTGAAGATTTTGAGAATGACATCGTAGGAAGGGACATGGCTGATTTTTTTAAAGTACTGCTTTAGAAGTTCAGTGTGGTTTCTGTTTGGTGTTAATTGATCTTGTAGAATATAAATGTTAGGGAAAGTTCTTCTTTTTTGTTGTGGGTTCTGCAGCTTCTCCCAGGCTTATCATTGGATTTAACCAAAAGTGCTCCCTGGATTGGCTGCCAGTCCACTGGAGAGCCCTGTAACTCTACACCATGACCTTCACATTGCAAACCCAGTCTGTGGTTTGAATCCAGAAGCAGCAGAGCAGAAAGGCAGGACTTCGGTGGGCAAAAACACGCAGAACATGGATGACTGAGCATTGGAAAAAAACATGGCCTGTGAGATGAATCCAGAATACTGTTGTATCATGCTGATGGCAGGGTGAGATTTTGGTGCATGCAGCATGAATCGACAAGCCCTTCTTGTAAGTTATTAATAGTTCACTCTGGTGGAGTAGAGTAATGATGTGGGAACAGTTTTCTTGGCTCAAACTGGGTCCTCTGATGTTTGGAGACTAGAATAAACTTGCGGATTGTGACTGACCGAGTTCATCCCTTCATGGCTTCTGTTTAGCCTATGGCAGAAGGACAGTTTTAGCAGGACCATACATCATACCAGGTTGGTTCCAGGATTCCCTGCTTCACTGGCCTTCACAGTCCCTAGACCATAATCATGTAGAGCACCTCTGGGATGAGGTAGAACAGGCTATTCAAAGACATCTAATTTGCATCAGTTGCGAGAAGTTATTTCCACATGGGTCAATATCATTTATAAAGTGGCACAGGACAGAACTTTACTGCATTGTTGGAATGTACAGGCAAAAATCTGTTCAAAAATCTTGGGCTACTATTAGATTAGACTTACATATTAGATATATTTTTGAATGAAAATGGATTGTGCCCAATTTACTTCCAAAGTATTTACATTTATTCTTACAAGTATATTCATATAACCATAAAGAAATTGGAATACATCAGTAGTTTCATCAAATACGACTGAATAAAACCTGAATATTTTACTCAGGAATAACATCCTCACGAGTGGCTGTGACCCAAATATTCTGCAATTCCTGCTTATTTTGTAGTTTGCGCTTGCTCTCTTACTAAAAATAGCAATTTCTAACCTACACTCCAATTCCAATACCAGTATGCGGTAGAGCTTCTGAATGGGAATTTAAATCTCTGTGATAATGTGATCTGATATCTTCACAATTTTAAAGGCAGCTGGTTAGGACACTTTGTACCTTTTGTTGGGGAAAAAATGTATCTCTGTACCTGGTGAAATATATACTGTATCCCCGTGTGCCTCTTTGCTTTGAGAAGATGCTTAAAGACGTCCCAAAATTATTTATACCACTGCACATGTAGGTCAGTAAAAATACACAATTGGTTATTATTTAATAATTCATTTTTATTAGTACACCTCCTCATTTCTGTGCTGATTGCCCATTTCATTAGTTCCACTTACCATATAAAAGCAGCTTGTAGATCTACAATGACAGATTGTAGTACATCTGTTGGTCCCCTTTATTCTGTTCTCTGTTGATCTGGACTACCAAAGATCAGGTACTTTTTGGGTGGTGGATCATTCTGAGCACTACAATGAAACTGATGTGGTGGTGTTAGTTTATTGGGCTGGTATGAGTGGATCAGACGCAATTCAATTCAAGTTTATTTATGTAGCGCCTTTTACAATGGTGTATTGTCTCAAAGCAGCTTCAACATAATATTACACTTTATTAAAAGGCCAATCCCAAGTTGAGCAAGCCAAGGGCGACAGTGGCAAGGAAAAACTCCCTAAAATGGTAGGAAGAAACC
>JAVSBV010074443.1:0-10165 GCA_033117975.1 Parotocinclus spilosoma
CTCCTTCCCGGGTGGGATGGACACCGTCCCGTCCTAAGAGGCCAGGCTTACCCTCAAAACTAGACCAGTTGTCTATGTAGCCCACATTGTTTTTAGTCGGTTTTTAATGCAGTGCCCCCTGAGGGATGAAAGGTCACAGAAATTCAATGTTGGTTTTTGGACTTGCTGCTTACTTGCAGAGATTTCTCCAGATTCTTTGAATCTTTTGATGCTGTTAGATGAAATCCATTAAATCATTGCAATTGCATGTTGAGAAACATTGTTCTTAAACTGAAGTAGTGCCCTCGCCCCATCCTTGCTTGTGAGCCTTTTTATGATGTTCTTTTCATACTAAATCATGACCTGTGGAATGTTCCAAATAGGTGTTTTTTGAGAATTTCTCAACTTTCCCAGTGTTTTTGTAATATAGTAAATATTTGCAAAAATCTATTAAGTTTATCCATTTTAACATTAAATATCTTGTATTTGAATTATGTAGTTGAATACAAAAAGGATTTAATAAGCAGTTTAATAAGCCTGTTTTTTAGGAACACCAAATTGTTACATCAATAAAAAATTGTGAAAGACCCAGGTAGATAAGAAAGGAGAGTCTGGATGGGGCCTTCATCCTCAGGTGCCACAGCAATGTTATGTGATTAACTGGCATCACGTCCAGGACATATTCCCAGATATAACAAATAGTTTATGTGACAGGTACTTCCAAAACATTTTTTAAAAAGGATTTGCAAATTTCTACATCTACAGTGCATAATATCATTAAATGTGTCAAGAAATCAGGAAAAATGTCAGTTTGTAAAGGGCAAGGGTGCAAGCCTAAACTGAAGACCCGTGATCTGCGATCATCAGAAGATCTGATCAGATTAAGTTTTTTTTTTTTTTCAAAAATGGTAGGACTTGGCAAAGGTCATTTATACTTCTGTGATGGAAGCATTAATGCAAAGTATATTGAGATCTTCGAGCAACATATGATGCCTTCAATATGTCAGCTTTTCCAGGGACGCCCATGCATTGTTTGTACATTGTACAAGACAATGTAAAATAAAATAAATGAGGTTCAATCATTTTCTCGCCCATTTATTGACAAACTGGAGATCCACTACCCATCATTGCCCCTCAAAGTATTAGCCTTTCACTTTCATACCAAATCATGAGATTATATATATTTTTTATTTTTTCTAAATTGGAACACTCCGGGACACTTAAAAAAAAACCATTGTTACTGAACACAGTTCATCCCTCCATCTACAAGTGCAAGTTAAAACTCTACCATGCAATGTGAAAGCCAAATAACAACAGTCAGAAACACCGGCAGGTTCTCTCCGCCTGAGCTCATCTAAGATGGACTGATGCAAAGTGGAAAAGTGTTCTGTGTTCTGATGAGTCCACATTTCAAATTGTTTTTGGAAATCATGGATGTCGTGTCCTTCAAAAGCATCTCTAATGATATGGGGGGGTGTTAGTGTACATTGGTAACTTGCACATCTGTGAAGGCACCATTAATGCTGAAAGGTACATACAGGTTTTGGAGCAACATATGCTGCCATCCAAAAAACATCTGTTTCAGGAACATCCCTGTTTATCTCAGCAAGGCAATGCCAAACCACATTCTGCACGTGCTATAACAGAGTGGCTCCATAGTAAAATTGTGCAGGTATTAGACTGGCCTGCCCCAGTCCAGACCTGTTTCTCATGGAAAATGTGTGGTTTATTATGAGCGCAAAATATGACAACGGAGCCCCCGGACTGTTGAGCAACTGAAGTTGTACATCAAGCAAGAAACTGAAAGAATTCCATCTACAAAGCTTCAACAATTAGTGTCCTCAGTTCCCAATTGCTTTTTGAATGTTGTTAAAAGGAAAGGTGATGTGACACAGTGATAATCATACCCCTGTCCCAACTCTTTTGGAAAATGTTGCAGGCATCAAATTCAAAATGAGTGAATATTGGCAAAAAACAATAAAATAGTATCCGTTTGAACATTAAATATCTTGTCTTTGTAGTGTATTTAATTGAATATGGGTTGAAAAGGATTTGCAAATCATCGCATTCTGTTTTTATTTGTTTTACACAATGTATGGAATTGGGATTGTACACTGCTCACAAAAATATTTCATTATGGGGTATTTCATTTTATTTTTTCCCCTAATTTTTGTGAGCAGTATAAATATACATACTACATTAAATAGCAAAAAAGTGGGGTTTTTTTGCAAAACACATTTTGAAAAATATTTTAAGTACTTTTAAAAACTGTATACATGCAGCAACAGTCCTGCGCCAAATCTACAATGAAGCCAAACGTGTACTTACTATATCTTCTTTTTCTGTGGTCTTTCATCACCAACAGGGTAGCAGTGAGGTCAGGACTGACGAAGCACAGCCTTCATTCAGCACTGCAAACAGAACCAGGTATCAAAGCAAAGATAAAAGCATGGAGAGAAAAGACACTGAGAAGCTGCAGTCATCTTTTCTAGGGCTAGGGCTGTGAATTGTTTTTATTTTTTCCCAGGGGTAATAATGTTCCTTCCTATGCATCTTTACACTTACACAACATTTAGCACACAACCTTTAATTTTAAATGACATAGTATTTATAGTTTAAAAACTTGAGTTCAATAGTGTGTGAATAGCTGTAACTATAACATAAAACTTTATTTTCACATTTTTAACACATTTTTGATTAGTACTTTATAAGTAAACAAATCTTAATTCTAATGACACTAGATCTTACCATAACTCTGTGTATTAGACTAAATATAGCTGATATTCTTTGTTTTATAATTGAAACATACTGTTGTCTTATATATGGCTATAGTTTTTATTTATGTTTTATACTCTTCATAATATTGCATCTTGCTTAATTTATCATATTCTACATTCTATTTTATTGTATTTTATTTTCATTTTATTTAAAATGGTTCTCCCATTCTCCCGTTTTTTAACTGAGTAACGTTTTTAAAACTTAAAATTTTTTTACATATATTATCTAGTCTGCCAAAGGAGGATCTGTCCCCTTTTGGGTTTTCTAATAAGAAGAAAATATAATATTTGAAATCTGCTTTAAGGTAATGCTCCATTCTAAAAATATATATAACAAAGCACTATAGAAATAAATCTAACTGCTAATCATGACAAGTCATATACTCTACCAACCAAACAGACAATGATATATAACTATTTTTGTCAAATTACATTTGGATGATTTTATTTGAACACAACCCATGAATGGAACAAACATAATATTTAAATTCCCATTTTAATAAACCTCTTACAAACAATTAAGTACTTTAAAAATTTCAATAAAATCAATGAACATTTTGTGTCTAGAAGATTAAGAAGGTGTAAAAGAGCAACATCACAGATGTGATAGAATATTTAAAGTTCGATTCAGCAGGACTGATGAATCATTATTTTAGTTGCATGGTTATACTCCAGACAGATGTATTTGAACTCTAGAGAATTATAGTGACAGCATCTACCTTACAGTTGGAGGAGGTGTCATGGTCTGGATGTTGCTGGCACTGTTGTGTTTCTTCACTATGAAAATAATGTAGGGTTAGGGTTAGAACCCTATAGAGAATATCCCATCAAACACAAACTTGTCATAAGTACTTATCAACAGTTGAGTGGAACTCTACTGACTTCTTCATATAAAAAGCTGCTGTAAAGTCACCTGGTTTAATCATTTTCACGAATACAGCTATACCATACTTTGTTTCTAGCTAATTATCTGTTGTTTAACAGCTTAACTACATTTACAGGACATTACGCAGATGTTCTTATCCAGTTGATACAGTCTTGGTAGTGCTGGTACATATTTCAGTACCTTAACAACTGCACACTAATCCTACTTTATATTTTGCCACACTGGTCACAGGCTATTTTATTGTACAGAAGTATACTATTTCCAGTTAGGAAATAAGTAACTACTGACAAGGGATCCTAAAACTTTTGCCTAACACTTTTCTTCTACTTGTCCTAGTGAGGGTCACAGTGGCAACAGAAACCTGAAAAGCCGCGAAGGTCAGTCTTCTCTATTCACAACCAATTCTTGGGAATCCCCACATGTTCCAAAGCCAACTAAGATATACTCCCTACTGGTTCCTATGTCTGAAACAGTTCCAGGGGGAAAATTTCAAAGAACATTCTCTTTCTGAGAGACAGTTCCCAGTTCACTGTGTCCATAAAAAACTCGATTTTGGGTTTAGTCTGATTCTGTCTGCGTATCTGATAGCTGACTCCCAACCAGTTCTGTCTCGGGTTCGGGCTGAATTCCAGTACACCCTGTCTTATCTGTGATTACTGTTCCCACTTGAAAGTAGTTTCTTTAGGTCTGGGGGCTGAGTATGTCATCGCACACCAGAGACACAACATATTTTATGAAGACTTGGTTGTCTCCATGGTTCAATAGTGTGTGAATAGCTGTAAAACAACATAACACTTTATTTTCACATTTTTAGCACATTCTTTATTTGTGCTTTATAAGTAAACAAATCTTAATTCTAATGACACTAGATATTACCATAACTCTGTGTACTAGACTAAATAATGCTGATATTCTTTGTTTTATTATATTTTTATTTGTTTTATACTCGTTATAATATTGCATTTTGCTTAATTTATCATATTCTACATTCTATTTTACAGTATTTTATTTTTATTCTTATATTTAAATTAGTTTTCCCTCTGATTTTTTCCTTAACTGAATTTGATTCTTACATATATTATCTAGGCAGCCAAAGGAGGATCTGTCCCCTTTTTGAGTTTTCATCTCCCAAGGTTTCTTCCTTATAATGTTTAGGGTTTTTTCCTTGTCATTGTCACACTAGACTTGCTCAGATAGGGCTTTGGACCGAGAAAATTATTTCTAGTCCTTCTAGTAACACAGTTCACTGGCAGATGTTTTGATTCTGTTTCATCTCCTCTAGCCATACACATATGCTGGAAATGTGATTTTGAAACACCTAAAGCAAATGCACTTAATAACCCAATAACTGCAGAAAACCTGATTTGTAAACGAGTTTACATGCACTTGGGTAATCAGATACATGGGTTGGTCCTCATGGTATGCTGCACTACATTTTATAAGCAATCCAAACCAATCTTATGATGCTATTCATAATAAATCCATAATAAACTGGTTTTATGAAAGACAAAGTGATGATGCATATGTACAAGGCACAATCCAGGACTACTTTTTGTTATTGTTGAGATCTGCGTCATAACCCGGGGACTGACTAGCATGTGAAAACTGAATTTCTACTTTGAAACCAACCACTTTATAATCTCGTGATTAAAATTTTAGAACTATTGTTATGTTGTAATTTTCAGAATAATTATGTTATTATTATTATTATTTTCAGGACGCAACCAAATCGAAAGTCAGAGCGCATCTACACACTTTAGGAAAAACATGCAAAACGCAGCTGGGTCACCCATATTTTCTGAAACTGGATCTGGCATCTATCCACTTCTGGGTGAGTTAGTTGGTCATGTGTGTATCAATGACTGAGGAAACAGACTGGAATCATACAACACAAAATCAAAAAAGTTGGGACAGTATGGAAAATGCATATAAAAACACACACAGTGTTTTGTACTGTGACAGGTCAACTTAATCAAATTTAATAAACATCCATTCCTGCATTAAGGTCTGAAACCCACTCTAAAAAGAACCCAGACCATCCCACCTGGGGATTGAACCCAGGACCTAATCGCTGTGAAGTGAAAGTGCTACCTACCAAGCCGCCACAGTAATTAATTTCCAAAAATAGGCTCAGATGCATCTAGGATGGACCATCATACGGTAGAAATGTGTATTGTGGTCACAAGAATCAGTATTCCAGGACTTTTTTGGGAAGACAATGGAGGCTGTGCGCTCCGGACCAAAGAAGATTAGGTTTTACCAAAAGCCAATATCTGACAGGGTATGTGGTTGTGTCATTGCCCTTGGCAAAGGTAAAGGCCAACTTCTGTGATTGCAGCATTAATGCAGAAAATTACATTAAGACCTTAGAGCAGCATATGTTATTTGTTCCAGTGATGTCCATGTATTTTTAACAAGACAATGCAAAACCAAATGCTGCACACATTACAAAGGAATGGCTGAGGAAGAAGATAGTCTGGGTACTGGACTGGCCTGCCTGCAGTCCTGATCTGTCCTCAATAGAGAATAGAAAAGAAAAAAAATTGAGAATTTTGAAATGGAAATTTAACAAAGATGACCCTGTACTGTTGTACAGCTTAAGACTGTCTTTACAGGATAAATGGGACAAAACAACTGAAACACTAAATTAGAGAAACACTTTTATTGATGACCACTTGAATACTCAGATAACGGCAAAAATCTGACTATGAAGTAATGAAAGCAAACTCATAGCAGAAACGGTACTAAATCCAAATTGTTGGGGGCATAAACAGAGCTTGCTTGAGAAAATCAGACTTTAACATAGGGTGCCTCTAGGACTACAATTACAACTGAAATCATACTCCAACAGGTATACATATTTCAAGTCAGCATCAATGGTTATCCATGACAGGAGTAAGTACATTTATCAAACACACTCAGGCTAGGGTAATTGAGAGACCAATGCATATAGCATTAAGCTAATACATATGTTTGCAATAGGTAAAGAAACCATAAAACAGCTGGTTCATGAGTTTAAATGGAATCTGTTTGTTGAGTGTCTCTATTATTATGACCAAATCTGTACATCATCGAATGCTTAAGAATGTTTAGGAGTCTTAGCCCTGATGTTATTCAGAGAGAAACGGTTACATCTTGAGGTTAGTTGAAACTATCCAGAAGTGTGGAGTTGACAGAGAAATATCTCATCTCCTCATAGATAAAATCTCTATGCAACATCACAATGGCATGAGGCAGCTCTAATATATGAGCCACATATTATCAGCACTTTTCCCTGACTCGCCCATGTTCATGGTCACTCATCCAGCTACGATTAGGCTGCACTCAACTTTCCACTGTTTTAGCTCAAAACCAACATAAAGCAGGAATCTGTTTACACCATGTTACTTTTAGATTAAAGTCACGTCCTCCGAAGCCAAAGCCCTAATAGTGTGAATGTTATCTGGGTTTGTGGTTTCTCCTCTGTGTGAAATGCATGGTTTGTCTCATTGTGGTTAGCAGTTATCTGTCTTTAAGAACAGGTGGATGTGAGTCAGTTCAGTAAGTCACTACAAGGGTCAGCAATATCTGGCTAACGTACCCTGACTCTGGCAAGGTGAGGTTCATCTGATGGTTCTAAGCAATGTAGTGAGGCCCCAGCCAAGGGAGCATGAGGGTGTAGTTCCCATGTCTGGCTGTATACAGCACCCCCCTGTGAGAAGACCACAAGACTTTTTTTTTTTCACGATTTTCACACAGCGAGGAGGCTTGCCATTCCCACAGTGTCAGAAGTGCACCTGGCCATGGGTGATCCTATGTGACGATATTCATTTTAAACTTGTAATGTCACAACGGGAAAAATCAATATACAGTATAAAAATCAGTCTCTGTATATTTAGAGATTTGTTTTAACCTGCTCAAAATATTTTTGTATAGGTCAGTTCCCAATAACTGCATTTTATATATCCAATATTCTAGGGCATTTAATAATTATGCTTATATACATTTATTATACTGTATGTCTTAACTTTCAGAACCATGTCTAAAAGGGAAGCTCATGTGAAGCCCCTGTGAAACAGTGAAGTAATACCTAAATATATTAATAAACAGCTCATGGATAACTGGGGGTGACATTCCAGTAAACCTTCTGCTTGTCATCTGATCTCAACACCCAGTGAGTAACAGTAACATTTACTCAGTCTCAGTGTTTCTCACAAACTCAGTTAAAACCCCAGACACCTCACATTCACTTCCACAGAAACATTCAGGGTGTGCATTCAGTTACTAATGCAACAACAATCCAGAGTTGAACATTGATTTATGTTTATTACTGAGACATGTTCTGTAATTCCTATTGATTCAGCACATTCATCTGCAGCCACATTTTTGTGATGTACAGCAGGTTTTAACTCATACTTAACACTTATTTTAATTTAGCATATTTTACAGAAACAAGTAGTCATAATAAAGCTATTTTATTAAATCTGAAGTCCTAAAAGTAGATCAAAAGAATCATATTAAGCAAATACTACAGATAAAATATTATACTTGATCATTTATTCATTGAGAAAACTTATACAATATTACAAATCTGTGTCAAAAATACAACCAAAAAGTCGACTGAATTTGTTAAAACATTTATACATTTATAAATTCAGTCTTCCATTATATACCATTGCACAGAGGAAACTTTTGGTAAGATGAATCACTTTTACAGATTTGGTTTGTGTTAGAGTGCTTGTGCATTAACACTTCTGTTATGGCAGCATTAATGCAGAAAAATAGATCTTATGGCAAGCTATTCTGCTTTCAAAATGTTCATCTTTTTAATGGACATGCATGCATTTTTTAAAGACAATGCAAATCATTTGCTGAACACAGTACAAAGGCATAAGTGAGGAAGAAGATGGTAAGGGTACTGGACTGGCCTGCCTGCAGTCCTGACATGTCCCCAGTAGGGAATGTAAGAAGAATTTTGAAACAGAAGCTGTGACAATGAGTAACCCATACTGTTGAACATCGAAAGATGTGTTTGTAGGATAATTAAGACAAAATGTTCCTAAAGCACTAAATCACTAGGAATCATCAGTGCCAAAATGTAATTAAGTGATAAGACTGTATTAATCTAAACATTTATAGAACTTAATGAAAATGTAATAACTACAAATTTGCATTTATACATATTGATTTGGACAGGGGAAAGCATTCATCCAAAGCACAGTGCTGAAAGTTACTAAAGAGCCCCAACATCTGAAGGTAACTGCACTTAAAATCAAAACCTTCCAGTTAATGGTGCAACTAAACTCTAAGCTGATCTGTGGATTCATTTGGCATCACACCATCCTTTGTAAGAGTGGCTTACTCAGGCGAAACATCTTCTAATGAGGTCACTGACCTGTTTGATAGATGAGAAGATAGACGATTTGGGAAATGGTGGGAACCTACTGGAAGTTAGGATAAAAGGTGCATATTTACAGAGGCATGAGCACTGCATAATGACTCCACTAAGTTAATTCCAAAGAAGTTGAAACATTGTGTAACACATAAATACAATCAGAATACGATGATTTTCAAATACTTTTCAACCTATATTCAGCTGAATACACTACAAAGACAAGATATTTAATATTCAAGTGGATAAACTGTATTTTTTTTGCAAATATTCACTTATTTTGAATTTGATGCCTGCAACACGTTCCAAAAGAGTTGGTACAGGGGCAACAAAAGACTGGGAAAGTTGAGGATGCATTAAAACCCGAGATCATTCTGTAATGGATATTATCACATGGGCTCAGGAACACTCTAGAAAACCATTGTCAGTAAGCACAGTTCATCACTTAAAACTTCACAATGCAAAGTGAAAGACGCCAGAAACGCCGCCAGATTCTCTGGACCCCGACCTCATCTGTGTTCTGAGTCGGAGCCAGATTCTTATCAGCACAAAGTTCAAAATCCATCTCTGATGATATGGGGGTGTGTTAGTGTTTATGGCATTGGTAACCTGCACATCTGTGAAGGCACCATTAATGCTGAAAGGTACCTACAGGTTTTGGAGCAACATATGCTGCCATCCAAGCAACATCTGTTTCAGGGACGTCCCTGTTTATCTCAGCAAGACAATGCCAAACCACATTCTGCACGTGCTATAACAGCGTGGCTTTGTAGTAGTAGTTGTAGTAGGTGACTACAGAGACCTCGGACTGTTGCGCAACTGAAGTTGTACATCAAGCAAAAATCTGAAAGAATTCCACCTACAAATATTCAACAATTAGTGCCCTCAGTTCCCAAACACTTATTAAGTGTTGTTAAAAGGAAAGGTGATGTAACTCTTTCTCAAACTTTTTTGGAACGTGTTGCAGGCATCAAGTTCAAAATGAGTGAATATTTGCAAAAAACAATAAAGTTTATCCATTTGAACATTAATATCTTGTGGGTTAAAAAAGATTTGCAAATCATCACATTCTGTTTTTATATACACTACCGTTCAAAAGTTTGGGGTCACCTAGACAATTTTGTGTTTTCCCTTAAATCTCATACTTTTATT
>JAVSBV010074465.1:0-10164 GCA_033117975.1 Parotocinclus spilosoma
TATATATATATATACACGTGTGTGTGTGATATACGTGTGTGTGTGTGTGAAAAAGAGAGAGAGAGAGAGATTGATATTGCAAAATAGATTGCAAACTCATTTGCCTGCTAAAATTAGTTTAAGTTTAATCTATATCTAAATATTTTAACGCAAATATGTCACATACATTTTTGTACACAAATTATTCATAACAAGTTTGTATTAAGGCGTGTATTAAAATATAAGATTAGCCAATTTGTTGCTTTTAAGGTCTAATACACAATTTCCTCCTTTAAAATGTTCAAAATTGAACCAGTGTTTCAAAGCAAGAGAGGATCCAACCAGGTATTAGCAACATGTTTGATACAGAACTACTGATCTGGCTCACAACATTACTAGCTAATTATGTCACTTATATATTTTATGTATTCATTTCAGCAGCTTTTGGATATGAGTTTGTCTTTTTAATTTTTACAGAATTTCATTTACAGAATTAATGTAACGTTTTACAGCAGTTCACATGAACACATTAGTTCAATCTTCTAGACTCATTACACTATTCATTAGCACCGATTCAAAGGGGGAGAGTACCATGTCAAATATGTTAAGTGAATTAGGGTTAATTAAAGTCAAACTAATTATATCAGAATGAAGGGATATTAAATACACATACAGGAAGTTGTATAATACCAGCGACATTGTGTTTGTTGTAGGTCTATCGTGGCCTGTCAATAAGCACATGTATGTGAAAATAATAAATAAATAAAACTAGTTTTAGAGGGAGAAATAATTTGTCTGTATGCCTCTGTGTGGAAGGTGCCATGCGGGACCAACTGGTATTTTAGAAGAATCACGTAGGCTCGATTTTTCGTCTGTTTAATAAATGTTTATAAACTTTAACAGGCAGATCACTGGGTTTAGATCTCCAGTCAGTATACATCTTATGTTACGTCATTAAATGTTGGAATACTGTACAGGGCGGGTACTGCATAACCTGCACGAGGACCATTCAAATCAATGCATTATTTTATACTTATATTATATTATATGTATTTTTATTTGTGTCATATTTTTTCAAACTGTTAATAGGTGCTTTCTTAGGTGTGTGGCTGATAAATAATCTAAGCTAACAGCATCCTGCTAAAAGGGGCTTTATATTTTGCGCTATTTGAGCTTCCTCATTCATAGAGGGCCTAATGTAGGGATGGAATCCCTTCAGCCAGAAATAATTGCCACATACCATCACATCTGGCCCAACTAATCAGCTCTTTCAATTATTAAGCTCTTCATTTGGTGAATTACGATCAGGAAAACCTTAAACTGGTCACATCATGAGTGGTTTAATTTGCATTCTGTTGTAAATGGCGCCTCTAGTGGTACCTTCTTGTAGTCGCAGCCTCAAAAGTCTTCTCACTTCAGAGTTTTTGAAGGATTAAGGGCAAAGTATCCGTTTGAATTCGACAGCTTTAAGCTCCATATCGCTGTCGTAAAAGTTACAGTTTATAGTTACTCACTTACTCACTTTCCATATGTGCTGAATCCAATTCAGGCCTGTCTAATGCAGGGCACAGTACACAGACACACTGGGGAAATTTACAAATGATAGTCATCATGTGACTGAAGCACTTGTCCTACCATTTTCCAAAAGAAAAAGCTTTTAAAAAGTAATATTACTGCCATATCACTGGAAATTGTACATGCAAACATTGTACATGTTCCTAGCTTCCAGTGCTGACAAGACCCTTAATCCTCAACTGCTTACCTGTTGTAAATCTCTCGATAAGGGCATGTGTTAAATTCTGACCATGTACTGTAAACTCATGTGAGGACCATGTGAATGAATTTGTTTCCATCTGGTGTCTTAATTGGTAGAAACCGAGATCTTGAATACCTTACCCATGTTACTTCAGCCTTACAAGGGATTTAGAACATGAGGTGGATAGGGTTATGGCAAGAAAGTAGGCTTGACGGTAAAAAAAAAAATAACACAAAAATAAAAATCAGTTCCTTTTTTTAATATAGCAGGATAATCATCTTTTGCATGGTGTATTTCAGAATGGCACCAGTGTTTACAGGATAGGATCTAAACCAACCAATTGCAATTATAACTAATAATTCATGTCAGATATGTGATCCCTAATTTAACGTGTTAACATTTATATCTGTACATCAAACAGGGACTAAATTACAACAGAGAATGAGAACATTTAATATTACATGACTCTGGCATGGAAAGAAATGTCTTATTTTCATACTCATACACACCGGCACACATACTTGTGGTACATACTGACAGCCACACATATATGCACTCAGCCCAGTGCTGTTTTAGAAACAAAAAAAACACCCACAACAAAACAAAGTCTCAAGGCCAAGCTCACTAAGAGCATCTGCCAGTTAATTTTTGCAGACAGTTTCAGCCCAAAGGCCAATATTCAACCTATACAAACAAACGTCTGTGTTCACACCTCTATAGGTGCGACTTGTATTTTCATTCTCCTCCGTAAACATGTTTATTGTCTCTGTTAACTTTTAATACCAGGACTGAAAATTTTTAAACAGCTTAAGAATGTGATTATGACTTAGAAGCCTGACTTGCTTACAGGAGAACCATCTGCTCTGTCCAGTATGCGCAGCTACACCTGCCGTAGATAATTCTTCAGCATGCTCAGTCATTTACAACTGCTTCCAACCCGTGTTCAGCCATATGGTCATCTGCTCCTGCTTTGCTTCTTTTATTGTGACTTTATGTCAGAAACAGAAACATGGTAAAAAGCCGGGTTTAGTCAGGGTCAAATTTGATATACAGTCCTGTGCAAAAGTCTTATTTAAGTTTTACTGGGCACTGCACTTTGTAGTTCTACAATTACAGACTGTAGTCCATCTGTTTTTCTATATAATCAGTTAGTCCCCTTTACTCTGCTTCTTTCTTTCTTTATTTATTTATTTGGCTTCTTTAACGTCGCTCTCAGCATCAGTGGCCATGTAAGCGACACACACGAGGTTATATCCATACACAAGGTTATCTCAACACCAGTCACATATATATACACAAGTCAATGCCAATTTAGAGTAATCAATTAACCTAACACGCATGTCTTTGGACTGTGGGAGAAAACCCGGAGCACCCGGAGTAAACCCACGCAGACAAGGGGAGGACATGCAGACTCCACACAGACCCAAGCCGCTCCCCCCCTGGGATTGAACCCGGGACCTTCTTGTTGTGAGGCAAGCAGTGCTACCCACCGAGCCACCGTGCTGCCCCTTTACTCTGCTCTTTGAGGGTCTGGACCCCCACAGGACCAATACAGATCAGGTACTGTTTGGGTGGTGGATCATTCTCAGCAGTGTAGTCACACTTGCGTGGTGGTGGTTTGTCAGTGTGTGTTGAACTGGTACGGGTGGATCAGACCCAGCAGTGTCGCTGGAGTTTTAAAACACTGTTTACTCAGTGTCTACTTTATTTAAAGACGTTCACCTTAGCTTCCATCTTATAAATGTAAAGGTAGCGACAGTAGCTCATCCGTTGTTGTACAGTTTGTGCTAATCCTTCATCAGCACTCACAGGACGCACAATTTTGTCCAACTATTTTTAGTCCAGCAGTGATTTATTGAATTTAACTACTTCAATGAATTGACAATTCATTCTCAAATCTAAGTTTAATGTTCAGTCACTGCTCATTTGTCAATCTCCCTACTTAGCCCGCTGTATTTTACAGCAATGAACACTGAAATGTAATCAGACTTAATTCTGGGGTGCATTAGGTCTTACATTTTGTAGACACTCCATTACTGACCATGGACATTATTATTTGACCTTGAGTGTGGACCTAAAATATAAAAACGAATCGATGAGCCTGTCCGTCCTCATACAGCAGTGTTGTGATGCTGTTCTTTGGTGACACTAAATCACAGAAAGCATCCAGCGAATATTAGCATCATAAAATCCAAATTGTTTGGCATCCCATGACATTCCCATGATATTCAGAGTTCTAGTGTGTCCAGGCCAACAGGTTGCTGCAGTTTATGTCCAAGCCTGGGGCATTTCTGCAAGTCGTCTAAACATTTCTAGAACAAAAAGAGCACACAGCTCCCCAAGAACCATGATCTAAAAACAATACTGTGTATTCTGTTAAACAATGGCAAATAAGGGTGGCATGATGGCCCAGTTATTAGCTCCATTAGCACACTGCTGCAGAGACTCGAGTTCAAGTTCAGGCTGGCTGCTGTCTGCTAGTTCCTTAGGAGAGCTCTCACATTCCAAAAACATGTTCGGTCAGTTGGTGTCTCTTAAGTGTTCCAGCATGAGTGAGTGCGTGTTTGTTTGTCTTTGCATTTGCTTTGCAATTCACTGGAGCCCTGTGAAAGGTTGGTTCCCGCCTTGTGCTGCTGGATAAGCCCCAGTCCCCCTTGACCCCAAACTGGAATAGGTTAGTATGGAAATAAATATCAAATACCAATTTCTGGGCATCCACACGGTGTTATTGTAGGTCGTTCATATTAATTTTTTTTAATTTCTCCAATCAAAACAGCACGTGCCCATATATAATTACAGGCCGTAATTATTGGCATGTAATCATCTGATGTTTACAAAGCAAGCCTCTGATCACTGTAATCTATCTTAAAAGTACACAAAGCTCACAACCACAACAGAATCGAGAAAATACGGGAATGTGTTTGTAGTAGCATTAAAAAGCAGCCTTACTGCTTAATTAGCCAAATGCAAAGCTGGCCTAAACCCGCTTTCCACTCATTTTATGGTGTTCGCACAGAGGTGCAGTTACAAAATAACGTGGCTGACATGATGTGGAGGTTTACCACATCAAAGCACAAAGCTGGTGTTTAGGAACTGAAAAGATGCAACAGGTGTCAGTTACAGATTGTGGGTAAGACGTGACAGAATAGTCATCCACCATGCATCATTCATTGGC
Organism: Parotocinclus spilosoma; assembly: GCA_033117975.1. Classification (NCBI taxonomy): domain Eukaryota; kingdom Metazoa; phylum Chordata; class Actinopteri; order Siluriformes; family Loricariidae; genus Parotocinclus; species Parotocinclus spilosoma. The sequence continues at coordinate 4,911 of JAVSBV010074465.1, forward strand.
AAAACAACAACACTAAATACACACTCACACAAAAAACCCAAAGTGCACTTTGGGGCACACTGACAGTATGTTGGCCCAACATCACAGTGACATGGGGCAAAAACCTGGAGGTGAATTCCTGCGAGGTTTTATATCACACAGGCACAACTGACTGTGTCTAAGGCAGGGACTGTGTCTGATAGATAGATTACTTGTTATACTGAATAATGTTGTGCCCTGCCTCCACAGCGACACCTGGTGGGGCCTGGGTTCTGATAAATACAATCAGTTCACCGGATGCTTGCTTACAAAGCTATAAAAGGGCCTGCACCTTGCAATACCTTTGCATTGTACCTTTGGATTCTAACTGGCAGAAAACGGTTTGAACACATCAAAGTTTTAAAGTGGCTTCATTGGCTGCCGCTTCACATGCGGATCTGTTGCAAGATCCTTCTCTTTACTTTCAAGACACTGCATGGCCTGGATCCTGTTTACATAACGGTTCTTTTAATAATGAATAATCCATCCTGTAGCCTTAGATCCTCTAATGCCAGACTATTGGCAGTTCCGAGGTTTAGGCTGAGCACCATAGGGTCGCTCGTTCAGTGTGGCTGCCCCTTCAAACTGGAATTCTCTTCTCTTCTCTTTGCCACTTCTCTACCTGAATTCAAAACCTCTCTCATCTTTTTCAGCTATAATTTTCCTTTTCTTAAACATATGATTTGGTTTAATGGAATTGTGTATGATCCTCTTGTAAAGCAACCTTGGGTTTGTGAAAGGCGCTATATAAGTGTATAAGTGTAACACACTGCACCTTGCACTCTTCTAGCACTGCTTGACTACCCCCCCCTCTCTCTCTCAGGGGATAAGGAAGGCATGCATCTCGGCTCTTCTCTGTTTTGGCTCCTAAGTGGTGAAATAAACTTCCCCTCAATGTTCAATCACTGTTACGCCCCAAGCCTTCCCTTTCTCTCCTAAAAAAAAAACCAAAATAAAAAACACAACCATAACAGTTTCAGAAGTGTATTCTTGTTAAGATTCCTGATTATTAGGAATAGAATATGTTACTGATGTCTTAAAGCACTTTGGCTCTGTAAGTCGCTCTGGATTAAAGCGTCTGCTAAATACTGTAAACGTTATTATTAACGGAACTTGTTCAGTATGTGCACGATGACCCTCAATAGAAAATGTTCGCTGTTTAACCCAGCCAACAAGCACATAATTAATGATGACAGGAGTGATAGTGGCTGTGGTGGCCTAGTGGTTAAGGTACTGGACTATAGTCCAGGGTTTAAATCCCATCTCTGCCACAGTTGGGTCCCTAAGAAAGGCCCTTAACCGACAATTTATTGGATTGTAAGAACCCTTAAGAAGATAAGGGTGTAAATGCCTTAAATGTAAATAGTGAGTGAGTAGCCTCAATTATGGTGCTAATGTGGTCCACAGTAAGGAATAAGGACACGAATAAAAACGAAGACCTGCACATTTTGTGATTTGGACACAGGCACGGTGTGTAGAGATCACCAGACTGGCACTGACCAGCAAAAACAAACCTGGACCAACCTGGAACACGTAATATGCTAGTTACTTGTTCTATATAATTAGCGGGGTGTTAGCAAAACAGAAGTTGCCAGATCATCCTCAGTTAATATCTTTAAATGTAAACTGTTTGGTTCATTGTGTATGGATCCAGTTTTCTTAAGGATTAGATAACTCTGAATCCGGTAAATACAATCTGTTTAATTTATCAGCAGCCTCTGCTTGACTGACAGTTTTCGATTTGCACTCTTAGCCTAAATAAATTGCTAGTAAATGAGTCATTTATAAATTACTATAATATAAATAATATAAAATAATAGAAATTACTATAATATAAAGTACACCTACATGTTGGTGTGTCATATTAAACGCATATTTCATGTGAATTAGCAGGTCTGCGCTAAATCGCCCTTTGAATTGTTTATATATTTAGAAATCTCGCGATAAGACACGGTGTTATCGCATGTCAGTGGCCGGTGGAGAAAAAAAATAGTCGTGTTTATGTTCGGTTACGATTTGAACGTTTGCTTTATTCTGCTTTTACTTTTCCTTTTCCCCCTCACCTTGTCCGGCATGTCCTCCGACTCCAAATATGCGTCTGTAGATTTCGAAATATTCGGAAATGTCCAGGGTAGGTGATTGATCTCCTGCTATGACACTATAGTGCAGGTACAAACTCGGTGTGTGTATTTATATCTCTCCTGTATAAGGGCAGAAATGTCCTCAGAACGGTAGGAATACCAGTGCAGAGTGAGCTGGTCCTCAAAAAAGCAATAGAAGATCAAAAACATGTGCATTATAAACATCTAATAGAGAGATAACAGTGCATGTAATTGTTTTAACTTCCAGCAGTACACGGTTAATACAAGAGTCTCACAAATGCACTTATACAACTTTAGGACTGTGTGTTGTTCCTATATTTGTACTCAAAATCCCCATACTGATAGCAGTACATGCAGAGTGCCTAGAAATACAGTGTTACCAAAAGCAAATGGTTTGATTAAAAAAAAAAAAAACCCTATAGAGCAAAAGGTTTCATAAGTGTAGACTTGGTGAAATGTTCAGGGGTAGGTGTGGAGCTTCTGGGTTAGATATATGTGAAGGGGTTAGCTTCAGTGTGGGGTGTTTGTTTTATGTGCTGGGTTCAGGTGTACAAGATGTTAAATGTAAGGTTTAGGACTCGGGCCTAGGCGTGTGGTATTAGGAAAAGGGCCTGGGTTAGGTCTAGGATTTGTGGGTTTGTATTCACAGAGTCTGTTTGTCACATTGTTGTGGTAACACAACGAATCAAAAGGGATTACATGTTTCCCAATGTGTGCAAGAGTGATTGCAGGTGACAAAAGTACAATATATTATCATCTAAACCTCCTTTCTTAGTCATAGCTTGTTATGGTAAGTAAATCGTTATTATTTTGTGTTTTAATGTGTATATATACTGCTCAGAAAAACTATTTCATAGCTAATATCAATCAGGTGTTGAACTAAGAGAAGATTGCATTCTTTATCACTTTAGGAAATGAAGGACAATCATTTAGGAAAACAGTAAAAGTCCTAAAAGTTTGAAATGGTGTGAATCTATAGCACTAAAACCACTGTACCATAGTGCTGCTCTGCAAAATTCAATAACTACAACCAAACTAAAGAAATATCCAGTGATAAATATGTACCCGAGATAAATCAAAGTAATTAACAAATGCGCCATTACGGTAATGTTTAATTGATTAGTTAAATGCAATACTCATAATGACCAGCAGGTGGCCGCAACTTACATTTAGTCTTTTATCAGGCGCTGTTATACAAGACGACTTCCTGATCCAACTGATTACATTTTACTGCCAATAATCTAAGCAAATGTGGATTAAAGGCCTTGAACCCTGGACCTTCTGTCCTATAGTCCAGTAGCCTGGACTCCTGCATTACTACAGTTTTAGTTAGATCTGTTATTTGTAGTCACTGCAGCAACACAGGATGAGCAAAGAATCCCAACCAATCATGGACTAAATATAGCCAGAACAAACATCCAGAGAGTTTCAAGAATCAAAGCTTGAATTTGTGATGTATTGAGTGTTGTGCTGAATCCATGCAAGTGTAGTGGTGTGTAGGAATCTGTGATGTAGCCTCCTTTCACAGATCCTCACACTCTCTCCAGCACTTGATCTTTGAGCAGTGTTCACCTCGTATCTCATTTGTTCAACCCAGACCTTTTTCTTGTTAATATTCCCTCAGCATTGCAGTATAACAACTACATGTATAGCAGTTGCATTGTATTAGGTATTACAGGTAATCTAGAGATGTTTAAAAGTATACAGGTTAGATGCAAATTCTGTACCATGTTTTATAAGGGACTTAAACGTCCACAGACTTTGGTATTTAAAAGCAGTGCATGGATGAAGAGGGATAACTACATTTGATGGGTTTAATGATTCATTAAAAAAAGAACAATCATATGCATATTAATATGTTTTACTAAAATAAATAATGTTTCATTTCACGTTTCAGGTGTGTGCTTCAGAATGGTAAGAATTTTCTGCATTTATAACTAAATTAACCCTTACTTTTAGACAATTCTTAAAATAGGGATGGGTCTGGGTTTTTACCAAGAGCAAGAAAATGTTAACTAGTTTGACTAGTTAATATATTAACTTGCATATAGACTGGACTTGACTTGAATTTATACATATAAAGATATCACATTGCCTGTTTTATTAAATAATTAATTAAATAAATAGTCATTTGCCTGAAAGCAACAGGAAACTACTAATAAAACGACTCGTGTGTGTGTGTGTGTGTGTGTGTGTGTGTGTGTGTATGTGTGTGGTGCCTATCCTGACCTTTGCTTGGCGCAGGTGGAGGTGCCCAAATTTCACCACTATGATGGGTATGAATCCAATAATAATATATTTATTGAATAAATATATTTAATGAAGTTCAGTATGTTCCAATTCCAACAACTATTATTTTTAACACATTACATACAATATATAAATATACCTGTATATTATACATTTCTTTAATTACATTAACCAGATTTTTACACCAGTCCTAAAACTAGTTAAAGAGCACACAATTAAACAAAGGCAGCAAAACTAGGATCCTTGCTTATTTATTTATTGTGTTTTTTATATCTGTGAGTGGCATAAGTATCTGAACCGCTAGGATTGGCAGTTACTCTGAGGGTGATGTTAAAGACAGCAATAATATAAACAATAAACGATGGTCAGCGAATGCATTCAAAGTTGGAATTCACTCAGAAAAAGTGTTGGCTTTGACTCGCAAAGGATGGAAACCCAGTTCATGCCATGAGTAAACTGTTCCAGGATGCTTGACATTCCAAATAGAGGAAAATAGAGGAAAGGCTGCAGTGACTGTCCACACAAAGAGAGGGAAAAACAGAAACACACTCGAGTGGACAGAGGCTCATGATACAAACAAATGGTGCAATTTAGATTCTAGAATTGACTGAGATTTGAGTGTACCCGCTTAATCATGTTCAGTCATGCATACTGGCCTTTACAGCTATAAAGTTACAGCACACATCAGTTCTACACTCACTGGCCACTTTATTAGGTACACCTTGCTAGCAACAAGTTGGATTTTGCCTTCAGAAATGCCAGAATTCTTTCTACCATCGATTCAACAAGATGCTGGAAACCTTCACCTTGTGGTCTGTATCTCCATGATAGCATCGCTGCAGATTTGTCGGCTGCACATCCATGATGAGAATCTCCCGTTCTGT
>JAVSBV010074476.1:0-10164 GCA_033117975.1 Parotocinclus spilosoma
CTACTCTGACCTTTTTGGGTCCTGCACCTGAAAAATAACCGAATGTATGAAAAAACTAAAACTGATACTAAAACTAATGAAAACTAAAGTAAAGCTAAGCATTAAAAAATAATAATAACTAATAAAAACTAGCAAACCCAACCTAAAAACTAATTAAAACTAACTTAATTTGAGAAAAAAAAAAGTCACAACGAAATAAAACTAAACTAATAATAATGAAAAGTCCAAAACTATTATAACCTTGATGGGTAGCACCGCTTCCTCATAGTAAGAAGGTCCCGACTTTAATCCCAGGGTGGAGTGGCCTGGGTCCTTTCTGTGTGGAGTCTGCATGTCCTCCCTGTGTCTGTGTGGATTTACTCTGGGTACTCCGGTTACCTCCAATTTAATTATAACTGCATAGATCAATGTTTAGGCTTAGTTAAAGGTTTCAGTCATAAGTTAAATCAGGTTATGCAACAGTTAAATGCAACACATAAGCAATGTTTACCATAAAGCTTAAAAAACTTAATGGTAGCAACCTTTAAACAGTGGGATAAAGGAGATTTTCAGTCCCACACAAAGATGTTCCTCTGCTTCAGCTCAATCCAAGCTATTCTTCCAACATCAGTTGCAGTTCTGAAACTGTATTTAGACCACAGAGGGAGGTATCTCTCTCTCTACTCTGGTTGACTAAGCATGCCATGGCATCAAAACTTTCCCACTGAGAACTCATGATTCTACAGTTACTGTATCAGACTAAATAATGCCAATATGCATTCATATTACATTATTGTATTCAATATTTCATTTATTTTTACTATTGTCTTATTTTATTAGTTTTATTTGTTATGTTTAATCATATTTTCTGTATATTTTCTCTAACATTAGTCCACATTGGTTAATTTAATTGTTAGATTTGTAAATATTTTCTCTCTGTTTATATTGATTTAGCTTCTGTTTATTTCAACTGTAACAATAAAAATAATCAGATAACTTAGTTTTAATTATTACATCATATACAATAAGCCACCCAAAGGGGGTGAATCCCACATTTTGAGTTTTCGTCCTCTCAGGTTTCTATTAATTCATTCACTTTCTTCTCTGTTTAATCCTGAGCAGGGATGCTGGAGCCATGAGCACAGAGTGCAAAGCAGGATGAACCCTAGACGGTGAGCTCAATCATACACTCATAAACTTACACCATGGCCAATTGATCATATCAGTTAAGCCAATGAATGTTTTTGGACTGTGGGAGGACATGCAGACTCCACAGAAAAGGACCCAGACGACTCCAACTGGGATTGAAAGCAGGAACTTTATGCTGTGAGGCGATGATGCTGCTCATCGAGTCACTGTGCTGCCCTTCCACCCAAAGTTTATTCCATATAATGTTTAGAGAGTTTTTCCAATCCATTGTTGCCCTAGGTCTGCTCAATTTGGGATTGGTTTTAGAAGATTTTTAGGGTGTGTCCTGTGAAGGGCTTCATTCACCCCATGTTTCCTTGTGTGTTTGTAAATCTCTGTGTTGTGCTTTGTTTTGTTTTGTGTTTTTGTCTGAAGCAGCTTTGGTGACATTTTGTGGTAGTAAGCAGATCCTACCCGAGAAATACCTTAATAGAAATACATTTGGCTTTGACTGAAACAGCCGTTGTCCAAACAATAACATTCACATAGTACAAATTTGAAATTATAATACATTTAAAATTAGTGGATATTTCCAAATAAATATGAATCATTAAAAAAAAAGCATTTGATATTATTTTATTAAACAACTGTTACGAGATGTGGTAGTGTTGGTGGTAGGACCCAAGGATGCGGGATAGATGAAATCCCACGACGTATTATAATAATAATGGGGAAATAATATAGAAGAACTAAAAGCGGAGTGAAAGGCTCCTGAACATAATTAAAAACAAAAGGATGAAATGGCGCACCGCTTGTGTTGCGTCCCAATTGGGACCAACGCACAAACTGATCGCGAGAGGGCTCTGTAGCGCCAATGGGGCAAGTGTGCAGAGATCACGATTTGGGACGTCTCCCAAGTGGAGAGGCACAGAAGTAGTCCGAACGTCAAAGGGCGAGCGTGAGGCCGGACGCGCATGTAGCGCGGGAAAGACATCCTGGGGCGTGTATAATTCAAACGAGCAGCGGAGTGGCAACTCTAGCCGGGGCGTGTCTTAGATCGGTGGGGCGCGGGTACCGAATGAAGACAACTAGGCCCCGAACAGCGCTGTAACCTACACCTTAATAGCAGGAGAAGCAGATGTTCGAAATCAGGTCGTAAATTGGACACTGGATATAAGCCGACTCACGGATAGCTCTGTAATGGAGAGCGGCGAGCACAGCCGAACGCTCTGGGCAAAGGTAGGAACCCTAACAACAACAACATCATCATAAGAAAAGGAAGTCAAAGTCAAAGGAATTTCTTTGATTACACAAATGAGATGCAAACTCAGTTATTGTGATTGAGTATAAAGTGACATTTTCATGGCTGTGAACAAGAGCATATCAAACTATATAACACTTGAAACACTTAACTGATTTTAATAAATATATTATTTATATTAATTAAAATTAATTAAAAAAATTAATTAATTAATTATTCTTTTCTTATTTTCTCCAAGAATAGATTGTCTTTTCTGTCAGTTTTTTGCCAGTAGGACAGCAATAAAATGTATATAAGTCAGATTTTATTGCCTATTATAATTCATTAGACTTTTGCTGCATATCCCTTGAGAGTACAGGCACTGGGTGATTGTAATAATGGGATAACAGGTGTGTACATAATGCATTATCTTTATTATTTAGGTTATCAACCTACTTAATCCATAAATTATGAGTTTCTATTTGAGAAAATGTTTCATTTTGTGTCAGAAATCTGACACGCCATGGGGGAAGGGGAAGCAGCGTTAAAAGTATTGCATCTTTGCAGTGCAGCTCACCAGAGAAACAATAGGAGAAAAAATAAATTACTGCATCTTTGCCCTGCAGTAACCAGAGCACGTTGTGTTTCTTTTGAAAAACTCTTTCAAGTTACTTTTAAACAGCCACAGAGAAGAGTTGTACTCTTCACTCTTAGAGAGTAAGGGATAAATAATTGCAGTGTTGGTTGGTGACTTATTTTGAGCTTTAAATGTCAGTTAGAAACAGTACTCCAAGAATACTAACAGCTATCCAATGCCATGAAAAAACATAAGTTTACAAAAAAAAACCATAACAAAACATAATGATTTAGTGACAAGGTCCTTATGCCTGACTAATAGAATCTCTGTTATGTGTGTATTAAATTTCAGAACAATATAATACGAGTTTTACCTGAGAGATGCATGCTGAATGTGAAATATTATTTAGCATGCCATCACCCTAATGCAAGTAAGTGCATGTTGACCTTCCAGCCAACATCGGTTCACTTTAACAACCAAGATCTTAACAACTACTATATGTATAAATTTATACTGATTATTTGTTACAAACTGTAAATGGTGTTTGTAAGCTTTTGTGCCTGTCCTGTTTTAATGTAAAGCAAGCTAAGAATATGGCTCCGGATAATTGGGCTCAGGGGTAGCATGTAAAAAGTGAAAAGAATGGGACCAAGAATGGATCCTTCAGGAACGCCTAGATAACAGGTAGGTTATATATGTATGAAACCAAGTCTGTTCCTGAGATATAAATTGTGAAAAGAAGGAGGAGAAGTACTTTATAATAAGATCAAGGGGAATAAGAATGTTAATGCTGCTATCAGCATCAAGCAGTAGGTAATTTACAACCCTTAATAACCACATTCTGCTATGCTGAGTGCAGAAACCTGACTAGAAAGGTTCACAGAAATCACTATCTACAAGAAATGCTTGTAGAAAAACAAAGTTGCTGCTACCATGGTTTCTATTACTTTAGCTAAAAACAAAAGCTTGGAGATTGGCCTAAATTACAAGACATTAAATTAAGTCAGATTTTCTCAAGAAAAGCAGTGATTTAGACTTTTACAAGGATATATTTATAAAATTAGATATACAAGACGCAATTGAGAAAGGTTACGATTGAATAAGGCTTGATTTTGTACAGAGGTACTGTGAATGGCTAACGCATTGCCATATCAAGTTCATTCGTAAGTAATGTGGTTAAGAGCTAACAATCTTAATTTGGAAATCTAAATCTTTGTTAATGCTCTGTTTGATATCTAATGGGTGCTGGAGATGACCTATATGTAACCCCTGTGTTTGTAAATGGTGGTATAAAGTAGGTACTGTAAGTAATACTTTGTATATTATATATAAGCTTAGAATATCATATATGACATCCAGTTTAGTTTACTATGATTACTTTTATCTGTGGCCGATTCTAGTTTTATTACACCTGCAGGCCGTCCAATCTCATTTTGGTCAGGCACTTGTAAATATGGCCAAATAATCTGGTAAATGTGTTCCTTCTGGTAATGGATATACAGATAATAAAATATCACAAATTGACTTGGTTAATAATGTGGTTTTGGAGTCTTACATATGCAGCATTGTGCAAAAGCCACCATTAGATTTGTTGTTTAGCGATGGTATAATGATCACATACAATGGCGACTGGAACCATTTCCCACATCAATTGATCACTCCATAATTCTCCACTGATCTTTATTCCAATGTTTGTGAGCTTTAGCATAGCTTAGACTTTTAACCATGTTCCCCTTCCGAAGTGATTTCTTGACTGCTATCATTTCAAAAACCCATTCCTTGGGCTGTAGGACTGTAGGATGGTAAAAAGCATCTCAGTGAAGCTTCCAGAAACTGCTATTGATCAAGTGAGGTCACACTAAATGGTTGTCACTGTAGCCAATAGAAGCTATTTTTTTTCTTTTTCTTCCAACATTTTGTGGGTGTATTCTAATAAAGACACTGAAAAATAATTGTATATGGTATATAATGCCTAATTTAATGAAGGCCTAAAAGTACTTTATTTTGGGGATCTCTGAGCTGTTAGGTGGCAGTGGTAACCACTTCAACACTGTGCTGTCATGTGATGAACAGCAGTAGGCAAACTTTTCACTGCAGGCCTATTACGATTTATGGGAAGTAAGTCACAGCCAGTCATGCTTTCATCTTATATTCTACTAAGATGCATACTTACATCCTGCTCCATCATCTACTTTATACATCACAGGGTACTGATTTTTTTGACAAATGTGCATGGTGTAATCATAGTACAAAGAATACAAAGAACAGTGTAACAGAGAAAAGTGCTGGTAAGTAATGGTCTTCACCCCAAAATAAGATGACAAATATTTATAGCTCAGTTCCCATACTACCCAAAAATAGCTGTATATGGCATATAAATACATCAAGTTAGTCCCTTTCCCAATAACATTCTCTTTAACCCATGTTCACCAATAGCAAAAGGTGTGCCAGTTGTTTAACCTTCTGAGTATAAGGTTCATGTGCCAATCAGAAACATACAGCTTAATATAGAAACAAATTTCAGCGTAATATGTCTTAAAACTGTTCTTGCTTAGTGACAAACAAGTCAGAATATGCCTATTAAATTGTCAATCCTCCACACATATAGGAGCCACATGTCTTACAAATTATTGGATTCAATCAGTATAGTAGGTCCATGTGTGTATGGTCAGGTTTCTCCAAAGGTTCTCAGTATTGACAGCTGCAGTAACGTCCATTATGAATTCCATACCCTTGGTCGCAGTCTCGTCAAATCCTGAAGATGTATACCTATTCCTGCAGCAATATTGACCAAGAAATGTGTTTTGTATATCTTTCATCCTGGTGAGTGTCACTTGATGGACCTGATGTACTGATGTACCTTTGTAGACTGATGTACCTTTGTAGACGGGTGATGCATCGTACAGCGGCTGTAATCTTTATTTCTTACATTAATGTCACATTAACTAAAGATTCATAGTTGGTGAGTGTTTCACACCTAATTACTACATTAAACAAGTAAAACATACTTCCTCAGTGTGATGATTGGGAGATGAGTAAACTGCCTGTTAAATTATACATGAATATTTGAAGGTGACCACATTACTCAGTGTGATAACGGTCTCCTGAATGACTGGGTAATGAAAAGCTTTAACCTCACCAGCAATTGACAGCTTTCATCGCAATCTGTAAAAGCAGGTTATATTTCACCTCTTTAGTTCTTGCACAATGAATAAACTGCTTAGAAAAAGCCACAGAAAAATATAAAATTTTAAAATCTAAACAAATGAAATGTTATTTAGTCATTATTACATCATTAGTTATATTGCCATAAGTTTTACTTGCTTTAATATCATATCTCAAATTGTTTTAGCGTATTTTGTTTACATATGAATTTGTTTTTATAACATTTGTGTACCACAAATTTTGTCTTATTATTATTGTTATATTATTATTATCTTATTATTATTGAAGCAATCAAAGCATTAACTGACTCATGATATATGCTCAGCATCTGGCTGTACATACACCAATCAACCATAACATTAAAACACTTCCATTTTATCAGCACCAATTACCATATAAAATTAAATTAGTTTTTAAAACACATCATTGTCGCTGCTGTACTAAGAATAATCCACCAACCAAAAATATCCAGCCTACAGAACTGTGAGCAGCGTCCTGATGAAAGATTAGAGGATGGCAGACGCAAACAGATTAGCTGCTAGTCTCTAAGTTTACTGTTTCTAACTCCAGTAGCACTGCTATACATGATCCACTTATATTAGCACAACACATGCACCACCATCACATCAGTGTTACTGCATTGCTGATATTGATCACCTAAATAGTTCCTGACCTGTGATGGATGTGGGGTGTCCTGACTATTGAAGAGCAGGGTAAAAGGGGAAAAACTAAGTATGCAGAGCAGCAAATGGACCACCGTCTGTAATTGTACACCTACAACGTGCACATACTCTGCAAACATGCCTGTATGAGCTCAGTGAGGGTTATCGGTGGACTAGGGCTAGTCTATAGATAACCCTGTATTGGATACAGAAAACCATTGTAAATTAGCTCACTGTGGACCCACAGAAGTACACAATAAAAGAATACACACTAAGCGCTTAGATGTTTTTGTTTGGGGTGTATATTCTTGGGTAATCCTACTGTGGTTGGGAACAACTAATTAGTTGTACAGTTAAGCAAAAGAAGAATAAGAACGAAGTTAATCTACATAGTGTTACACAGTAGGTCTACAAAATTAACCAACCAACTGCTGATGCATGCCTGTTGTTTCAGCTCTTTGCATTGATGAAATTAATGGTATCACACACGTAATCTAAAAAGTGAATATTTAACAGCTGAGTGCATTTCAAGCTTCCAATTCCTACAATGTTTCAAAAGCGAATATGTGGTATGTTTAATTTGGTTTACTAGCTTAAACTCCACTACTTGTATAACCAGAATTCAAATGAAGTTGGAAGAACCCATAGGTAATTGAATACACAACAAATGGTCAAACAGATAAACTGTGTTGTTTTTTGCAAAAATTACCTGCAACATATTCCAAAGAAATTTGGACAGGGACAACAAAAGACTGAGAAAATCGAGGCATGCTAAAAAACACCTTGTTTTGAACATTACACACGTGAACAGGCTAATTGGAAATGGGTGAGGGTCATGATTGGGTATAAATGGAGCATCCCCAAAAGGCTCAGTTGTTAAGAAGTAAGGTTAGGGTGAGGTATACCACTTTGTAAACAATTTCATAAGAAAATGGTCCAACTATTTAAAACTGGCCTGCCTGCAGTCTATATCTGTCACCCACTGAAAATGTTGCACATTATGAAGCACAAAATACTGGACTGTTGAGTAACTGAAGCTGAAACTGCTAACTGAAAATCCACTTAAACTGTTCATTTTGCAGATTTTTATTAAATATAGAAAAATATTACTAAGTGTACAGATTAGTCCTATTCTATGCTCAGAATCATTTGAAATAGCTGTCATAGCTGTCTTACTTTCTGTGTACATGGCATCAAGACAGTGGATTCATTTTCAGTGGAAAGACACTGTCAATATTTAAAAGCATGAGAACACTTCAGATTATTTGAACAGCATAAGCATGATTTTGAAGTACTATATCATATGCATTCTGCTCAGATGTTGATAACCCCTTCCCGTTGAACATTGCTGCTGTGGATTTTAATTAGCTTGTGTTACCTGTAGTCTGAAAAAAATGATCTAAGAGACCAGGATATATGTTTCTCAAGTAACACATTTAAATACCAAGACTAAACTATTACAATATATTACAATAAAATTTGTGGTTTTAATATTTTTGGTACTGTTAGTTGACTACCCAGTTAATGTTGGGTCTTACATATGATGTTTATAGGTGTCATGTGAACTTTATAATATACTTTTTAGTGTAATGATCTATACCATTATGGTCTCTTGGGTGAAATATGCGAAGGCTATGCAATGATGATGGATATATTTCCATGAAAATGATACATTTTGCATGACATGCCCTAATGTCTTTACAGTTGAAGTTGGAAGCTGCATTAAATGTCAGCTAGATTGTAGACTAAAAACTAATAAATATGTTCTGTATTCTCTGCAGAAGCATAAGGGGCCATAAACGTGCAGATATGTAGATGTTTATGTAGTGTGCTGCACTTTAGGAGAATTGTTATTTATTTTAAATACACCATACATTTAAGAAGTAAGACATTCATCTTTTTTCAATTATGGGTTTGTGTCATTTAATATACACATTGCTTTCTGCAAAACAGGACTTTGGCTGAAATGGACACTGACCAGGCATGGCCATAGTCACATAGCCTTTTTAGGATACTGTAATTTCAAGGGTTATTTAAAAAATTATGTAAGATAGGACAATCACATAAACTAATGGATGTATGCTTAGTGGGGAGCTTTTGCATAATGACAGATTTATGCTCTTTAACTCAGCTTCTGCTTGTGGATCTGCAGCGTTGATCGGCTGCTCAACACTGTTCACACATTGGTGTCATGACATCTATTGGTGGTTGTCGTGCCAAGCCTCTGCACAGAATTGTGATCTATTGGATGAGAATCAACTGTGGATAGTAATGGTAGAAGAGGCAATTACACTGCATTATAATAACACACTGCCATACCTACATGTACATGCCATGTACAGTACATGCAATGTATAACAGCATTGTACATAAAACCTGTCAATGCAACCACTGATTGCAATTCCATGCACTGCTTTATCATGTGGATGAATGTACAATGAAGGCCATGGTTATTGTAGTGACACTATCGAAGATCCAAGGCAGACTGGAGTTTCACTCCTTTAAGGTTGATCATTTTAAGTGTCTTTCTCATTGTCTCCTGTGAAACTACATGCCATCTTCAAATGGCACAATGTTGTAACCACTGATAGGCTTGTAGCTGACCGCTGTCTGCAATTTCTCTTATAAAAAAGAAAAAATCACCTTCAAGACTCTTAGATTCTTCCTGCTGCATTAACTCAGCTTTATTGCACAACCATTTCAATGGTATTATACTCATAACAATTTGATTCTGATGTGCCAGGTCATTTTTATTTTTTGTAAAACCTATGCAAAAATATAATTTTATTATGTTCATTAATTTATTTTATTATCTGTTAAATGTTGGTCAGGGACACAGACACGCTGCCTAGCTGGGCAGATACACTCATCGAGAAAAAATAAATCCCCAGGAAGGAGTTGTTGGATTCAAATGAATCTTAACTTATATGAATGCAATGATGATATATGTAAGTGATTACATTATTAGAGCAAAATGATATGTTTATTGGAGAAAACTAGACAAATGATATTAGGCTCTAGTTCCATGCTGGGCCACCTCAGGATGCAATATGAGATACAGTTGGGCATTGAAGGTATACAGGTTCCATATGGTGACCTGTGGCTAATATGCAGCTGGATATCCTGCACATTCGTAAGTTGTCAAAGTTGGTGTCCGATCTGGTGCCATAAATTCTTGATTGGTGATAAATCTGGCTACCAGGCAGGCCAATTAATTGTTGCGATGTGGTGAAGACATTACTGGGAAACATTATATTACTGAAATATGTCAGTAGGAAGCCCTGCCATAAGAGGCAACATGTGGGCGTAGGATGGTCTGCACATATAGCCGAGTTGTTAGTGTCCCTCAGTTCAGTTCAAGTTTATTGTCACATATACATTGTAGCAGGTACAATATAAAGCTAAATTAACCG
>JAVSBV010074487.1:0-10163 GCA_033117975.1 Parotocinclus spilosoma
CACGTCCCGTCTTGTAACATAGGGCATGTTCGTTTAATCGGACCAGCCGGTTATTAGGACCAAAACGATCGCGTTCCTATGTGGTCCCATTAACCGGAATCGACTGTAATTCCAGATTACTGAATGATTCAGTCCCTCTGTCTGTCTATCTTATCCTCCTTCTATACATCTATCTAGCCTTAGTGTACTTATGTCCCTGTAAAAAAAGCACAGGGTGGCGTTCACCCGCCAGCTCTGCAGACCAGCCTGGGTGTAAAAGACATTCCGAGTGTCGTATGGTAACAGCTGTCACCAAAAAGTGACACTCGAGATGAACGACTTACGGCCTCATCTCACACCCAGCACATCTGCTCTCAGATCACATGGATTTTTACCATGGCATTAAATGAGTTTCCTGAAGACTAACAGGCCAGATGGCCCCGGTGAAAAGGGGACACTGTAAACACATGCATGCTGGGTAATGTTACTCCCAGTTACTCAGGGATACTTACAGTTCCTGCAGTTTGTTCAGCGTCCGGATCGCCACAGGAAATTCCTGCAGAGCGTTAAAGTTCAGCTCACTGCAGAAGAAAAAATAAAAAGAGTCAACAGAGCACAAGTAATGGGTGCATGCATGTGCATAAAGTTAAGGAGATTAATTATTTTCTTTTAAAAACTCTGGTTATTGTAGTTTTTGTGTAGTATAACGAAGAAATCTACGGGACTATGGTAGCCTAGCACTTAAGATCCTGGACCAAGGACCAGAAAGTCCAGGGTTCAAATCCAACGTCTACCAAGCAGCCACTGTTGCTCCTTGAGCAAGACCCTTAACACACAATTGGTTGAATTGTATTAGCTATAGGTCACGCTGAATAAGGGTGTCTACTAATTGTCTATTTGTAAAAATATGTATATAAATTATAGATTTTTGTCTTCTCTCTTGGGTTCATTTTATAGTTTGTCTTCCCTATTTTTAACTTTGCCTCCATTTCTCTTTTCCAAACAGCTAAACATTGACCTAAAATTACATAAGCTAATTAATTACTAATAAGCTTTTTTTCAATAAGTGTCTTATTTTAATTCTATTTAACATGTATTTTGACAAACTCAGAGGACCTCTGAGCAGTCAAAGCCTCATGCACCCGCTGTGATGCCTGGATAAATCTATAGTATTGGAGCAAGTTAAGTGAACTCAATCTGTGATGTAATTTCATCTCTCTCCCTCCTGCTGCTCCATAACATAAGCAAACAGCTGGAGATGGATTCCATGGTGGAAATCCATGCTGGGTTTATGAAGATCTGCAGCTGTTCCCCTCAGCCTAACTCACAGTGATTTGACCTTTCTTTCACGTACACCATTACTGTTACAGGATTTTCATGAACCTTCCTGGAGTGTGCACTAAATAGCAGGGTTCAGTCCTATAGAGACTCAACCTGTCCTTGTTATACCTCCTACTCCTACCCTGGTGAAGGTCCATGGGGGGTCCGGCACTTACACCTCCACAACGTTTCCACTGGGTATACCTAAAGGTCATTTAAATTAGCCAAACCACATATTGGCACAGTTTTGAATGATGGGAGTTAAGATCAAACAGGATGAGTCAACCAAAATGCATCAGTGTAAGGGACACAATAACAAAAAGCACACATTCACAAATGAGCCCTAACCTTGGGTGGCCCCTGGCAAGTCATGACACAGTCTGCACTCCCTCTGTCCCTCATGCACCAGACCTATGCTCTCTTTTCTGTCCCAAACCTTCTGGTCCTTTCTATGTGCTTCTGGGTGCCTGGCACTTGTCAGACACCCCAGCACAGGAGGCAGAATCTCTTGGTCTATCCTGTGTGCTAAAATTTGGTGACATGACGCAACCAGAGCCAGCTTGAATACAGTCTGGTAATGTGAGGGCTGTCGGTTGCAGGTCTGGCATGCAAGGAAATCGAAGAGGACCTGGTGCCAGTGAGACCAAGAGATGGGTCCGTGACTTGGTACATGACTGTTAATTCAGGCAATGATAATGGACAATAAGCTATGGGTCACTGTTTTCATTTCAATTCACCCTGAAATGCTCCGCTGTTACACAGAAGTGCAGGGAAAATAAGTAAAAGTAGTGAATGTTTGGCACGGTTCTTCCAGACTCATGAAACTCAGTCGCTGCACTCAGACCTGAACGAGCCTCATCATCCCGTAATTATCACTCTCATCCCTCAGTGTTAAATGTACGCTTTTAAAGCACTATAATCGTTTCTGGATTTTAGCTGTTTTTAGAGGGGAAGCTGGAGAGCCGCCAGCCTGTTTGAAGTGAACGGAGGCAGCTTGGCGCTGGCTCATGGCCAGACATGGTAAAGCACTCACTGAATCTGAGCCTTAGTGTCTATGTGGGCTCGTATTCAGCTCTTTGTGGGGATCAAATTACCCAGTAATGGTACACAGCACATTCCTGATTTGCTCCTGCGTGTGCATTGCATCAACACCATTAGTGATGTATTAATAGAACCAATAATAGAACTAGAACTAGAGATGTACCTTCATTCCGCTTAAATTAAAACCATTTAAGGTTTTAATTTCTATGTTAATTTATGGTTACCCTTTAAAGCTTGGAATTCATGTCTAACAGGCTGTGTGTGTCAGAAGACATGAGAATAGATATTTGATATTAAGTAGTCTATGTGTGATGTAGATAAACTATTGATTGAAATAGGATTTTAAATTTAAATACTTATAATAATATTGTAATTATTTAATATTAATACAGCAAAAATTTGGTTCTGTAATTGTAAAAGGTGAAAATCCTTACAGTTCTAAATAATAGTTTGGCCTATTATTATTATTTTATTATTTTATATTATCACCACTGTTACTACAACAACAACAACAACAACAACAATAATAATAATAATAATAATAATAATAATATTAATAACAATAAAAAGAAGAAGAAAGAAGCTGTAACACTGCTTGAAATGTGTCAAATAAAGCATATAGGTTTGTGTCTCTATACTTTTGGCCTCATGCAGGTTTGTGTCCTAATACTTTTGGCCACATGGATTTGTCACCTCAAAGCCTAAAACACTTTGTATTTCCTCTCTTCCAGTCTGTGTGGGTTATCTCTATTTACATGTTAAAGACATCTTGGGTCAACTGGCATCTCTAAAGTATTCCAGTGTGCGAGCGCATATGAGTGTGTTTGTGCCTATGACCTGCAACAGACTGTTCATGGCTGATGTAGATATGGAGAGTGAGAGCGTATTATTGTTCAGGGGTTTTTTTTAGTTCTTGTGTTTGTGTTTATTTTTGTACATACATTTTTTACATGCTACACTCACGCTTTACTTGACAGCTTCACTACAGTATCTGTTTTATAAGTCTTGCAGCCATCAAGATATAGGTTAAAAATTATTTCCACAAAATATGTCTGGTATTCACCTCATGTTGGAGCCTCTGAAGCGTCCCAGGTCAGAATGTGGGAACCATTAAATTGCTTGAAAACTGTTCCCATACTAAAAGCTAATTTGACGTGTTTTTCCTTCTATTAGTAATATTTCCAAAACCGAAAGCCAAAGCAAGTGAAATGTAAGCTAAGCTAACTCTACATGATTTGAAATAAGAAGATTTTTCTGAACCTCTAGCTTGAACATCTGCTTTCTGCTCGCTTCTAAAACCAGCTTGAGCTCGATCAAAATGCTGCATTTGTATCCTTGCCCAGAAAATACCACCAGATCATATGGATCTGCTTTTTTTGAGTTTACACTGGCTGTAATGTTAAGTAGTGCATTGACTACAAAGTTCTGCTAATGATGTTTAAAGCTCTCAATGGTTTAGCTCCTGCATATCTTACTGATCTCCTAAAGCAGTATAGCCATTCCTAAGCACTTCTGTCAGCTGAGCCAGCTTTACTGGTAATCCCTAGGCTCAATCGCGGCTCAGAAGGTGGAAGATGTTTTTCTTCAATCAACCAATACTCTGCAATAGTTTTCTAGCTGATTAATCTCAAGCTCTCTAAATGTTTTCAAATGTAAATTAAAAAGGTACTGAACCAGTTTATTCACAGTTCTTGTTATTTAATGTACTATAATTTGAAATTATTTTCATGCTGACATAATTGACCAAAGCTAAAACCAAAAAGGTTGTTTAATTTGTTTTAACTGCTAAGATTTAAGTGCTCAAAATGCTACATCAAACTTTTTAAAAAATTATTATTATTATTAGCGGTAGCATTCAAATGGCATAGCAACTTAACACGCCAGCTGACCACTGTAGTGAAAAAGGTCCCTATAGTGCGTTGTAGTCAACTGGCATGAGGGAGGGGAGGCTAGCTGGACTGAGCATCTAAGATGGTGCAACACCGACCCTTTCTGGTCCTCTAATGGACTGAAATCCCACCCAGGGCACAGTTTCACTGGTAGCCTGATATATGTAACAATAATAACAACATTAACAATAATGATACTGCTACTACTACTACTAATAATAATATTAATAATAATAATAATAATTATAAATAATAACAATAATAATAATAATAATAATAATAATAATAATAATAATATTTATAAACAACAATAATAATAATAATACTAACAAATAAATTATAATTTTAAATTACAAATCAAATTAATAATTTACATTTGATAATTATAACAGAGAAGTGAAATAGAATTATTAAAATAGCAATCATAATAAAAAGAGAACATAAGATAATAATAATAATAGTAATAATAATAATACTAACAAATAAATTATAATTTTAAATTACAAATCAAATTAATTATTTACATATGATAGTTATAACAGAGAAGCAAAATAAAATAATTAAAATAGCAATTATAATAAAAAGAGAACATAAGATAATAATAATAATAATAATAATAATAATAATAATAATAATAATAATAACAATCATCATCATCATCATCATTATCATAACCATAATAACAATCATAATAATACCTACAACAATCACAATAAGTAAACCACATTGTTATTATAATGATGATGATGATGACGATTATTATTATTATTATTATTATTATTACTTCAGTTTATTTGTGAATGGGATGCCGGTCCATGGCTCAGTAAGGGTTGCAGTGCCAGAACTGATCCCCTAATAACCAACCTCTCCCTGTGACTCCTTACCCAGTTTAGTGTATTAGACCTCTGTGCCAATTGGGTTATTATTATTATTATTATTATTATTATTATTATAGCAGTGGAAGTTATAAACTGCATAAAGAACTTTATGCCATGTCATTTTGTAATTATCTGCTTATTTGCTGGCGTGTGTGTGTGTGTGTGTGTCTTAGAGTTGTTACTCATAAAGTGAAAGAAGCCATTTTTAGCACTTCAGCAGGCCCTTAAAAAGCAGGTGTGAAAGTTGTGTGTGTGCCTGAGACCACCATGACTTTCACATGTGCTGAACATTTTAAAGCATGTCACACGTTACATTAGAAAATCTGCTATTGCCACGGCTTCATGGCTGCTCTCAGAGTTTCTCACTGTGTTTAACTGCATTTCTCTCTTAACTCTGAGATTTATGGGAATTTTTCAGAATCATTTTATTCTGGTTGGAAGGTTAAGGCATACTGTAAAGTCTAACAGAGAAAAGAACATGTGGATTTTTAGTGCTACAGATGAGAAAATAGATGTAAACTTCCCCTCTGAAGGAAATACTGAAAGATATAGAAGCATCAAAGGTAACTGTAACTGATTGAAATGTGCAGCATAACCCTGAATGAATCAGTAATAATCCCTGCTTTCCATTGCTACAGTTATTAACTATGTACGATCTAAATTTTGTCCTGTTAGTTTTCAAAAATACTAATGAAGTCTCTCCACCACAGTAAATTATGGGAAGCTTCTTCACTACCTTCATATTTGAGCTGACAGGGGTTTTAGCATGTAAGTGGATTCATGTCTATGGATTCAGCAGAAGCATCATGGAAGCAGCTAAGCCACCTGATCTGACACCTACATTTAAGAGCTGAAAGAGAAACTGATATTTACATAACGTGTAAGCAGCACAGGGACTCCTGCCTTTCTGAAGAATTAAAGCATCTCCAGGGTTGCTTACAATAACAGCATCTATGCACACAATCACTGGATTTGGATTAGATTGTTCTGAGCCTTTCATCTAAGCTTTGGAAGAAAACCTTTATTTAGTTATAGTATTTAAGTAAAACTAGCAATACAGAGACACTGGTTTGCCTGTGGGCTTCATGAACTCTTGTTTTTAGCAATGCTTTTACTGCCCGATACCGATATTAATACTGCATATACCGATATCAGACGATACACTGCTACCACCTCTTGAAACACTGGCATTGCATACGTTGCACTGGCTGTTTTACTTATATAATCCTTGAGCTTAGAATAATTCCACACAGCTGACACAGGCCATGCTGCTAGCTAACAGCTAACTAGCTAACTCGAGTTGCTCACGTGACACATCTCTGTTTACAGCGTGTCGTCCAAATTGTAGTAAAGCATATACATGATAGGAAGATATTTCTAATTCAACTGATTAAACTGTTGCTTCCCCCCATCCGATTTTTGATCCAGTGATTTTGAACCATATACAGATACCGATACAGAATATCGGATCGATACAGCCCTAGCATTTACTACATCTGTCTTAAACACAATGGATTTTAACAAACAACAAAAAAGCACATATGTATTAAAATATATATATTCTCTGTTTTATTATATCACATATTTATTCTCTGATTCTCTTGTACTTAAAATTGTATTATTATTACATTAAAATATTATTATAAATTATATAGTCTTATATAGTTGGTTTTTTTTACAAGCTGCCCGGAGAGGTTGGGTACATTTTTGAGTCTTGGTCCTCAAATGAATTTCTTATTTGTAACATATAATATATCAATGATGTTCATAGGTGTGTGTGCCTGTCTTATTGTAAGTACTGTAACTATCTGTATATACCATCTTTTATGTCTATGAATCTATTTGTGGCTTCTATCAACCAAAAATATCAGGTCCACCATCCTATCCTTTATGGCTTTCTTATATGCAGGGTCATAATTATTGTGATTAAAAATTACAAAAGGATTAGCATGGGTATACAGGTTCAGGCTTCCATGTTGTCAGGGATATATCATTTACATTTTCATGCAAATTTCCTATTCACATTATATAGAATATAGAATTTATATTAAAATTACAGTAGCATAAAAAGACTGTGTGACTAGTCAACATCCATTTTAGTTAATGGCATCTATTATAGAATATGATGGGGTCATTATGGGGTACCTATATGTTTTGTTCTTGCTTGTTATTAGGACAAAGTAACTGATATCCGTAACTGTAGCCTTTAGTTTTAATAGCAAACACAATATTTAAAAAATAAAAACAGGAAACATTGCACATGAAGACTCCAGAAAGAAGTGCTAAAAATACACAGAAGTTGTACAAAATGTATAGGCCAGTGTAATTGTTTTATTTCACATATCAAAGCTGGTCAAATCTTTGTCCTTGACAGACTTTGAGGTTCTCACGTCTATCCCTGAAATCAGGCGTAAGCGTGTGTTGGACTGGATGGTCCCCCAAACCCTGACTGGTCTGTCTTCCTCAGACAATCGTATCCCTGCGGTGATGGGCTAGCATTTAGCCTGCTACAGCACATGAAGCTGTGATATATGTGCAATCAAATTTGTAGGTGGTGAAATGTATGTTTTGTATGGTTTACACACTGGTTTATGTGGTTTTGGGTGGATGTACTGTCTGGGTTGTGCAATTACCCCAAGAATCACAGAGGAAGCAATTGGGTAATTGGTTGGTACCAAAACGACCCAAGCTGTCAAATGATCTAAAGTCCATTCTGGTCCCAGGTTTTCAGATATAATTACAATCAAAACACGCAGTTAATTGTCCCTTGATTGGTTTTCTTAATCACATGGTGCCAGTCAGAGTGCCTTTGGTTTAGAGTCACATGACATGTGTGACTGGAGTCACTGGACAACCCAAGCTGAATAACTCAACAACCCAGAAGGTTGTACTTTGTAAAACAAAACATAGCAAAATTGTTTTTATTATACCAAAGCTTGTATGCTTTCCCGCTATTTACCCTGGTGTTGGTGGTGGTGCTATTTGGAGACTTTTCTGAGCACAGGCAGAGCTGCACCATGGACAGAGCAAAAGTCCTTCACAGGGTTCCATAAACACACCACTGGACCTCAAATCTCTATCAGACTCTATCAGGAACTACCAGGAACAGTTCTTACCAGAAAGCCACTGATAATTAACCATATAGATAAACAATCAAACATCAACTCTATTAGGACGTCTATAATACATACAGCAAAGATTAAACAATATTTTGAAAGCAGGAAATCTCAAACCTCACTTAATCTAATCAGTAAGTGACTCACTCTGTTTACGGTGAATGATCAAAGTTTTCTGTTCAGGGGTCACAGAGGAGAAAGAGACCCAGCCTTTATTAAGCATTTTAATGATAGGTACGGGGTTGTTTGAGGATAACACACTGTGTGTACACCTTGAGACGCTCAGGACCGTGTTATAAGAGCTCCATTGTTGGCGTTTAATACGAATCCGGAGCCCCGTGAGTTAATGGAGTCAGGTTATTTTTCTATTAATTCACCATCGCCTTATTGAACCTGGCGCCACTCTTGAGCCTTCAGTCACCGAAATTACAGGCCTGATACCAAAAACAGGAAATGGCTTTTCATGTTGCCTTTAATCATTCACAAAGGGAATGACTGCACTTACAGCGTCTCGAGACTGCGAAGGCCCTCGAAGCAGTTCTCTCCCAGAGTCTGGATTAGGTTGTTGTGAAGATGCCTGAACAAAAACAGTCATTAAGTGTGTATGAAAGTATCAAAAGTTCTGCCGATTATAATCTTTAAAAGCCTACAAAGCCCATTTATATAAACTTATATAAACCACCGAGAGTGGACGAGACACGGTCAAGTTCAAACAGCTGATGACTTTAATCCAAAACTATCATTCTGTACTGTTAATATGTTCTTAGTGCTGAATCAGGAAATCCAATAACAGCAGATATACAAATCAACAGGCTCGATCTGCTAGTGCTCTGCATTCAAGCACTTCTATTGTGGTCAGATCAATTGGGACTGTGGTGGCACAGAAGCTAAAGTACCAGAATACTGACCAGTACTGTCCTTCAGACATGCCCTTAACTCACAACTGCATAAAGTGTAACGTCTACAGCTGTATCAGTTGGAAGTGGCTCTGGATAAGGGGGTCGGCTAAATGTACACGTAACTAGCTTAGCTCAATAGTAAGAGTACTTTTAGTTCCAAAATTGTGTTTAATTAAGTACTCTGACCTACAAGTGTTTGTTTTCTCGCTCTTAACAAACTATACAATTGCACTGAGTTAACTGCAAAAGCTAGCCACTTGGCTATAATCTGTCATAGGAGTTAGCTAAAGTGACTTGACTAAAAAGCTCCTATGAGCCCTCAAAATTCACATGAATACGAACATCTTCATTCATTTTTAAATGAGTTACTAAGGTGAATGAATCAGTTTGGGTCACTTTCATCCACTGAGTGCTAATAATGAGCTTCATAATTACACCAATGGACTACAGCCAACACTCTGAATCTGGATGAGCAATCAGCGAGGAGTTATTAAGGGGGGCTGTTTTCCCTGTCATTGGCTGATAGCCAGAGAACTGACTGAATCTTCTTGTTTTTTGCCTTTCTCATTCATTGAATCAGTCTTAAAATCAGTGAGTCTTTTCGTCATGGGAAACTTTCACTATTTTCTCATTCAGTGAACCAGTACTTGAACTCACTGGCAAAAAAATCACCCAGAGAGAAATATTGCATTGCTGCAAAACTCGGCGTGCAGTTACGTCTCGGAAAGAAATGTATAGGACTGGAGTTGTGGTCTGATTAGACACTGGGTCTTGCCACAAGAGGGTGTGTATCCCTATGTAAAATCCCAAGAAACTTTTCGTCTCTGGCATCACTACCCGAAACGCTACCCTCTACTGCCACCTACAGGTCTTTGCCTAACATTTCCATTTACTGCAAAAAAAGGAAGCCACTGAGCCACTGTTAAAGCGGAACAGATCACACTGGATAAGTTATTTAAACGTGGACTGGAATTTAGTAAGAACTTGTTTTTTACAGTATTATGCTTTGCATGCTGAGTACCTATACATTGTGTTGTAGAT
>JAVSBV010074498.1:0-10163 GCA_033117975.1 Parotocinclus spilosoma
CACACACACACACACACACACACACACACACACACACACACACACACAGAGGACATGGGAGGACATGCAGATTCCACACAAAAGGAACCAGGTCACTCCACCCTGGGATTGAACCCTGGACCTTCTTGCTATAAACTAGTACTTAACAATAAACTATAGGTGACAAATGTGTGTAGATGACTTAACAAAAGCTTAACGATCAGTATAGTAGGTGCACCTCTTTGCTATACTCCTTGTCCATCAATTTCACTTCCCATACACAGATAATGCACTTCATAGTCCTACAATGACAGGCTTCAGTTCAGCTGTTTATTTACATATCTTTAGTCCCTTTTACGCTACAATCATTTTCAACACTGCAGTGACACTAACGGGGCCATCAAGTTAGTGTGTATTGTGCTGGTATGGGTGGGTCAGACACAGCAGTGCTGCTGGAGTTTTGAAACACTGTGTGCATTCAACACCAATAATTTATCATTACGGCTACTGGCTCTGGCTGAAACCTGGATCAAACAAAAAACACTGCTACTCCCGCGGCACTCTCAAATAATTATTCCCTCTCCCATACCTCTTGTCTGGCCAGACGTGGAGGGGGGGACAGGCTTTTTGATTGCCAATGGCTTGAAATTTACTTCACTTCTACCCTTTTATACCTATACCACCTTTGAATATTATGCCATACTTGTTACCACGCCAGACAGAATTGGCATAATTGTCATCTACCGTCCTCCGGGGCAACTGGGCACATTCATACATGAGCTTGACATACTACGGTCTTCCATCATGGAGAGTGTCTTATGCTCATTGTAGGTGACAAACTTCCACACAGACAGTCCCTTTTCAGCTAACGATCAAGCACTGATGCATTCCTTCAAACTGGAGCAGGTCTGTAACCTTGCAACTCAAAAAGCTGGCAAAAATCTCGAATCTTTACTTGCAATTGTGACACCGACTCTCAAACTGTCACTCCTCCGCATCTCTCAGATCATTACTTTATTCAACTCAATGTCACCTATGGTCTCATTCTGCCACAATCTTGCACTATAACTGATTTCTACCAGAAAGAAAACTCGAGACTCCAGGAAACAATTTGCAACATTCAGATTATTACTTAATCCTCCCCCACCTCTTCCGGCTACATGCTTCACAGCCTAAACATTTGCCTCATTCTTAACTGGGAAAGTGACAACCAGCAGCAGCCAGTTCAGTGATCCTGCCAAAGTCAACCTATCTACCTTGGTTAAGGGCACCACCAATGTCACAACATGTATCAGTTCTTCTACATGCGATGCTCCCATGTCTCATTCAAACATGGACACTACACTTTCCTCATCTAGCTTCTCCCTGTTCACCCCTCTCACTGAAGCTGAGGTACTGACTCTCTTAAATTGTAGCCGTCCTAATACATGTCCACTTGACCCTATTCCTACAAACCTACTCCAAAGCATTGCCCCAACAATCATTCTGGCTATTGCACATGTGATAAATACCTCCTTAACAGCTGGAGAATTCCCAGCTTCCTTTAGACTGGCTCAAGTGACAATGTTGCTCAGAAAGCCTTCTCTCAACTCTGCCCAGGTTAACAACTACCGACTCTGTCTCACAAGTCCCTTTTCTCACTAAAGCGATAGAAAGAGCAGTCTACAAACAAGTCTCTAAATTCCTCTCCCAGAATGACCTGCTGGACCAAAACCAATCCGGCTTTAAAAATGGCACTCCATCGCAAAAGATACAGGACAGTCAAGCACTTATTCTGCTGGACTTGTCAGCTGCCTTCAGTACAGTCAACCATGACATTCTCTTATCTATTCTCTCAAACATGGGTTTCTCAGGAAAAGTGCTATTATGGTTTAAATCGTACCTCTCTGTACGTTTGATTAAGGTATTGTAGCTAGGACAGCTGTCCCCAGACCACTCGCTATCCACTGGGGTTCCCCTAGGCTCTGTGTTGGGTCCCTTTCTCTTTACCATCTACACTACTTCTCTGGGCAAGATTATGCGCTCACATGGGGTTTTTTTCTACCACTGTTATGCAGATGACACTTAGATCTGACAGATCTGTTAGATCTTTCATTCCCTCCAGATGACCTTTCAATCGAGGTGCGGGTATTGCATTGCCTCTCAGACATATTCACATGGATGAAGGAACACCACCTTCAACTAAAGGTTAGTTGAACCTGTTAGGAACCTGGGTCTTGTAATTGATGACCAACTTTGCCTACCATCCAACCGACCAACATTGCCTCCGTCACTTGCTCATGTAGCTTTGAACTGTACAACATGAGACAAATTCGCCTGTCTCCTGCCTCACCTACTGCAATGCTGAACTAACTGCTCCCAGCCTGTGCAATAAAGCCTTTAGAGATGGTCCAGGATGTGGTGGCGCATCTGGCTTTCAACCAACTCAAGTGGGCACGTCACCCCGGTGCTCATTGCGCTCCACTGGCTACCGGTTGCTGCTTGCAACAAATTTAAAACCCTTATTTCTGGCCTATAAGGTGATCACGGGACATGCTTCCTCCTACTTACACTCGCTCCTTAAGGCTTATGTTACCCTTCGGTCACCGTGCTCCTCCAAAGAACGGCGTCTAGCTTTGCCAAAACTACACACAAAGCAATCCAGGCTGTTCTCATTCCTCGTTCCCCGATGTAACAAGCTTACTCTAGGACTCTCTCACTGTACACTCTATTAGACGCATTTACCATATTTGCTGTACCTTGTAGATGTAAAGACAGCTTATCTGTTGTTGCACAGTTTGTGTTAGTCATCCTCTAATCCTTCATCACTGCTCGCAAGATTCTATATTATTTAACTGAATTATTATTTGCTTAATTTTACTATGAATACAAACTGAACTGTTTCAGTTAACATCTAGGCCACACAAGCAGGATGGGTCCCTTTTTGAGTCTTGGTTCTCCCATGGTGTCTTCTTTCTACATTCAGGGAGTTTTTACTTTTCACTGTTGCTCTAGACTTGGCCTTTTAACATAATATAATATTGTAAAGCTGCTTTGAGACAATGCTCCATTTAAAAAATCTCTATATAAATCTGACTGGCGAATGGCAGACTGGAAAATTTTGCTAAGTGGACTATTTTCAGTTCAGGGTTGACAGGAGGTGTTTAAAAATACCAGAAGCACTGCTGTGTCTGATCCACTCATACCAGCACAAGACACACTAACACACCACCACTACATCAGTGTCTGCAGTGCTGAGAATGGTTTGCCAAGAAAATATATCAAAATAAGTTGAAATATCCCTTAATTTTTGTGAGCAGTATATTACCTTATTTATGGTGATTATGCGGAGCTCTGAACATAATGGACAATGAGAATAGAAGCAATGAGGGTGTACCTTATAAAGTGATGAGTGTAATTGGTATGAGAGTTTTTAAGTAAGCTAATTGGAAAGTAGGGAGCACGGAAGTGCATAAGTGAGTGTCGTCACCTCTATAGTCCAGAGATCCAGGTTTGAGGTCCGGTCCAGCTACTTTCTATGTGGAGTTTGTACGTTCTCGTTATGTCTGTGGGAGTTTGCTTGGTGTGCTCAAGTTTCTTCCCACGTTCCAAAGACATGCATTAGATTAGATCCCTAGTGTGACTGACTGAGCGACTGACTGGCCGACCGACCGGCTGACCAAACCCTAGTGAAAGCAAAGATAATGATGTAGATTGCACAATGCTTTATGTTCCATTTGTTGTTCAGAAGAAGGAAAAAACTATGAAGAGCAGCTAAAACAAATGCTGAAGGATCTGGCCAAAGTGAAGGAAAAACACCTGGAGAAACCACTCCCTCATATGAAGCAGGTAAATTTATTATTCCTGGCCAAATTTTTCATTTCATAAAGTCCTGGCCTACCAAAGATAAAGGTTAAGTCTTGGTTTGTGTTATGTTACTAGATTTGTTCTGAGATAATCTGCTTCACTTGAAGTTGCAAATTCTTTTTTTTTTAAATCCAGCGTGTCTTACATTCCCTTTTGGCTTTTATTTTATTACAGACTGCATGAACCCAAGATATTTACATGTTTTATCTGGTCAGCTTTATATCACTTATTAATACTCATCTTTTCCTGACTGGGCAAATTAGACCTAGTAATGAGGAAAAAAACGGTTATTTCTAACAGATGATGTCAACAGGTGATTATAACCATGATTTGGTACAAAAGCAGTATTCGCAAAAGGCTGGAGGAGTAAAGATGGGCAGAGGAGTTTGTTGACAAATGCATAAAAGAAATTTTTTTTGTGTAAAAGCACATTTTTCCTCAAAGAAAGATTATACAGGATTTGCATTTGCTCCCTCTACAGTGTATAATATAATTCATTCAAGGACTTGTGAGGAATGCCAAGGGCTCAACTTTTAGCTGAAGTCCCAGGGTCTGTCGTAGTATGGGGCTGTATCATTAGCTTGGCCATTTAGTATTAAAGAAGGAAAGTAGACTACTTAAAGTAATAGACCAAAGCGCAACATATGCTGCCTTATCATCGTTTCCAGAGACATCCATGCACTTTTCAACATGACAATGCAAAATCACATGCTGTACGCATTACTAAAGCATTGCTATGGAAGAAGAGGGTACAGGTACTGGACTGGCCTTTCCTGTAGTCCTGACCTGACCCCAACAGAGAATATGTGGAAATTCTTTAAACCATAGAGGAGACGACAACCGCCCCTTACTGTTGCACATCTTAAGACATGTTCAGAAAGAATGAGACACCTGAAACCCTTCATCCTCAGAAGGGAATGAATGGCAACATTACAGAGTGGTAAATGTTTTAACGTCCCAACTTTTGTTCGAAATGCATGAATGGAGGTTTGACCAGACAAAACATGAAATATCTCAGGTTCATACTGTCTGCAATGAAAAATATATATAATAAACGCTGTTCGTTTTTTTAATATGCGTTATCCATACTGTCCCAGCTTTTTCTGATTTGGATTTGTTGCCTTTCATTTTAGACTTCTATTATTCTAGAACTGTTGCAGATGACCATGTTCTTTTTCCAACAGCGGGAATTTGTCCAGTTTTGCAAGACTCTGTGCAGTGTGTTTCATGGGGATCCGGATGAAAATGAACTTTACCAGGCCATTGCTATGGTCACTAGCCTAGTGCTACAGATTGGCGAGGCCAGACAAAAAGGGTTAGAACCAAAGGAGCCTGGTCAAGAGGCCTCTGGTTCAGGGAGAGAAAACCTCTCAGAAGCAGATGCATCGTGGACGGTGAGTTTCGAGCAGATTTTGGCATCACTGCTCACAGAACAAGTGCTGGTAAACTTTCTGGAGCGACCAGTGGATCTTGGCATGAAAATTGCATCAGCAAAAGAGAAACAGTACCAACAGCGTTCAGGCCTGCTGATGGTTCAGCACAGCACCAGTTGAGTGAGACTGGTCTCCTAGGAGCTGCAACTATTGGGTTTCATGATTCCACAATTACTGGTCTACTGTGACAAACAGAAGGGCTGGAAAAAGAATGTGCAATATAAGTAAACAATGGTCTCCTTGTTCTAGAATTTTTCCAAACGAAAAAAAAGACATGAACCAGATTATTACAAGGCTGTTTTTAAAAATGTTCCCCTGCTAATGGAAAACAAAGTGGCATGGTTCATGGCTAAAAATAATGTATACTTATTGACAAAAAATAATGCACCCAGATAGAAGTGTCCTTTAAAAAAACAGCTCATTCTCTGTGACTTATTTTTGTGGATGAGTGTACTTACTTTTACTAACAGCACCTTCCAGCACAGCACCTGCTAAGACCCAAACCAGTATTGACTGTTTAAGAGGTCTTAAGACCATGGACTGTCAGGGTCATTTAGAATGACAGTTGGATTCGTTAGTTGTCTCTTAACCTCCGATGTACAGGGAAATGGAAGAGCTCAAACAGGGAATGCTGTGTGGGTGCTAGCTAAAATCCGTCTGTCCAAGATCTCATTAGACAGAAATGCAAACATTGGTGATTCTGTATGTTTCCTTGGTTCCACTCAATACTGAGTTTCTACACATAGGTACAGAAAACTATAGATACTGAAAAATACTAGTTCAGAAAATTAATTGAAAGGACCATTTGAAAGTCAATGTTTATTTCTTAATTTTATGATTACAGCGGGGGAAGACCTTCCCAATGTTTAGGTTTTAGCAAAGACCCATGTATAAGCAAGGATCCAGAAACGGGAACAACCTAGATGTGAAGTAGAACTGTGCAGCTTTATTCAGTTTCAAATTAAGTTATTTAGTTTACTACCTGATCATTTATGGACCATTGTGGGAAGCTGGACTTCCTTTAATTGTGATCAGACTTCACAGATGAGCATTGCTGAAGCAGCTGCCATTCCTGTGATAACTTACATTCTACACATATGGCCAAATAATTGAAGTGTATTAGTTACATGCTATGATTTACAATGAGTCCATTGCCAAAAACCGTTTATGTAGTCAGTACATAATTACTTAAGAGCTTTTTAAAAAATATTGGTATGCAGTGGTGCCTGAAAGTTGGTGAACCGTGTAAAAATGTGACCTAAAACAAGGTCAGGTTTTGACACCGATTTCTAAAAGTAGATCAGTGGAACTGATTAAACAAACTACACAAAATATTATACCTGGTCATTTATTTATTGGGAAAAATAATCCAATAAATTATACATACCCATTAGTGGCAAAAGTATGTGAGCCTTTGCTTTCAATAGCTGGTCTGACCCCTTTGTGCAATAATAACTGTAACTAAACGTTTCCATTAACTGTTGACCGGTCCTTCACTTCATCTTAGATTAGATTAGATGGATAGATATACAGGCAGACAGATGAACTGCTTCCACAACATTTCTACTGGTTTAAAGTCAGGAGAAAAGGGCCAGTGGCCTTCTGTATTTATCCTGGTCCCTGATGGCAAGCAATTCTCATTTTGGAGAGCACTGGCTTCCAACCGTGCCATGCACACCAATGGTATTCAGTGTCCTCCTGATGTCCTCCTGTCATTGGCACTAACATTAGCCTGTGTTTAGGATTTAGTTGCTTAGAAGTTACACTTTAGGTTTACCTCTAGGACGATTCTACACCTTGCTCTTGGTGTGATCTTTTTCAGTCAGCAGAATAGATGACTAATCCATATTGTTTTAAGATGATTCTGTACCATCAATGTTAACCAACTCTTTGGTAGAACTCTTTATTAATCACAAACTTTCAAGCACCACACATTTGAGAGAAAAAAGTGACCCATTTTCCTCCCTATAATACAAAAAATTGTGGCTGATCCACTAAACAAAGCCTTTGGACAGGTTCATGCACTTACATAACGGCACTAAATGCCTCCTTCTGTAAGCATGAGCATGTGGAACAGAACCAATTATGCTGTCCTGCCGCCACACATGCCAGCTATTTTTGGCTTTTCGGTTGAAGACAATCTTGTTATTGAAAGAACTTCAGGTAAAGTTTTTCTTTACTTACAGACTCTTTTTTTGATTTACCACTGGTATACATATCAGACCCATCCTAAAGAGGAGACAGTGCCTTATAAATAAAAGCATTATGGACTTCAATGCTGATAGTGTTTTTTGATGTATGCTGTACATGTGATGTTATAATTTACTGTGATCGAAATGAAATGACCTTGTATGTTAATGTTAAATTGTTGACTGATTCTGTGAAGCATGAAAAAAAAAATCACAATTCAGTTCAATAATGTACCATTATAACATAATATTACATATGGGACAAAAATGTTGAGAGCAATCTTTGCACTTATCTACATTGTTTAAGCTAATGTGCGTTTAATCCACTCTGAGTTTGTGCCTGAATGTCTATAGATTTAACCACTTCCATTGATTTGTATTAATACAACTAATTTGTATGCGTTTTGAGCCTTTTATGTATTATTTGTTTCTTTTACGTGGCTGTTACACATGAAATAAAAAGTCCCCCACTAGAAATGTTATTTTCTTTAATGTTCACAGAAAATGTGGCTTCTTTGAGATAACATTCCCTAAAGTTTTGAACAGTGTAATTACACATCATCCAAAGTCCAAAGTTAGAAACATGAACATTTTCTTATGTGATAAATGTTTGTTTGGTTTGTTTAATGTCGTTTCATCATCAACAGCTATTAACAGCCATGAGCTTATTAGAAAATGGACATTCTCAGATTAGGCCAGTTTAGTGTAATCACTCAACCTAATGCATGTCTTTAAACTGTGGGAAGAAACCAGACTAAACCCACAAGGTCACAGGGACGAAATACAAATGGCATACAGATACACTCCTAACAGTGGGATTGACCCCAGGATGCTGGCGCTGTGATTCAGCCAGCATGACTACTGTGCCACTGTTCTACACCCTAATTTACTAAGAAAAACAGTAGATGTTTAGCCAAAAACAACAAAAAGGAAAAAAAGATTTTTCCCACCAATTTTGAATGCATTTTAAGGTATCATTTGTTAATGCAGTAATCAAAAACATGTCAAAGCAAAGCTATTTTCTCAATTGGGCCCATTCATTAATTTGTTACAGTTTTATTTACCATTGAACGTCAAAAAAGCAATATCTGTTCACTTAATGGACGAGATATTAAGAATTGCAATATGATTTTCTTTGTTATTGACTTCTAAATTACAGATTAGTACAGTTCTAGCGAACCCTGGAGACATCTGCTGCCAGAAAAGAGAATCGTAGGGTTTTTTTCTTCCAAATTATAAACTATAACTTATATTTAAAATATAAACTATACAAACATAAAAATGACTGTATTGTACAGTCGTGGCAAACAGTTTTCATAATGGTACAAAGTATTTGCTGCATCAGTTTTTATGGTGGCAATTTTAATTATCACTAGATTGTGAAGAGTGATCAGATAAATTCCATTTAATTGCAGTCATTCCCTGTCATGAAAATGACTACATCATAAAAAAAATCCAGCTACAAAAATGTTAATTCCTTACCATTGTTTTTCAATGTCTACTTGACTCATGAGCATTTACATCAGCCAGTGTAAGGCCTTTGTTTCTTAGAAGTGAGCATGGGGAGGTCAAGAGTGTTCTTGAATTTCCTCCATTTGTACAAATTCTGAATTGGTGGAGTCCAAACTCTTTTGAGATTATGATCTTTTCCTGAGTATTGACCATATAT
Source organism: Parotocinclus spilosoma (assembly GCA_033117975.1). Lineage (NCBI taxonomy): Eukaryota > Metazoa > Chordata > Actinopteri > Siluriformes > Loricariidae > Parotocinclus > Parotocinclus spilosoma. The sequence continues at coordinate 9,117 of JAVSBV010074498.1, forward strand.
TATCTGATGCTTCAGAAATCTCATGAAACACTTCTACAACATGTGAAGATCAGACTGTAATAGATCTATGTTCTTTAAATACACATATTTTAATATTTTGAAAAATGAAAAATATGCCAAATGGAAATATCCCCTAATGTTTGTGAGCAGTGTAGAATAAACTACTGGCTCACAATTGACTAGCATCCTGTTTACAGTACTTAAAACACCTGTCTCCAATTTAATCTTCAAATTAACTGCTAACCCTAGTGACTTACTCAGTGTTTAGGTAACGGTACATGCACTCACCTTCTAATTTACATTTCTATAAAACAAAAAGTCTGAACAAGCAAATAGCCGCAGTTAAAATCAACATTATCTGAAAAGGCCAATCCCAAATTGAGCAAGCCTAGGGTATCCGTGGAAAGAAAAACTCCCTAAAAGTTTTAAGGGAGAACCTTGGGAGGACCAAGGACTCAAAAAGGGACCCATCCTACTTGAGTGGCCTGGATGTTAACTGAAATAGTTATGTTTGTATTAATAGTAGAATTAAGTAAATAATAATTAAAATAACAGTTACAATAATGTTGTAATAAAAAATGCCTAGAAACCATTAAACTGTTGGATTTAGCCATTTGATAGAAAACCTGGCTCCATGAAAGGGATTATAAAACTCCAACACTGGTGGCTGGAATCTCCCTTGGTTATTTGCTTGACATGCAACTCCATATCATGAGTAAGAATTTAGATTATTTTCCTTATCTTTATAGGTTTCTTTACAAAAGCACCAGACAAACGTTCCAGCATCATTTTAGCTAGTGCAGCTGTGTGATGCACTGCTGAATATCACTTTCATTTAACCATCCAAACTTCATTATATTTTCTCTGTGACTTACTGTATCCTTATTTTCTATTTGTTAATTCTTTTTACATTTGACTTTTCTATATATACAAAGCGTATTCCAAAAAAGTTGTGACACTAAGCAAATTATGAATAAAAACTGAATGCAATGATGTGGAGATGGCAAATGCCAATATTTTATTCGTAATAGAACATAGATGACAGAT